>CM039679.1:65358668-65613668 GCA_022537955.1 Schmidtea mediterranea | reverse complement strand
CAAATTAAAAACGAAACTTTCTTGTTTTAATTTAATTTTACTTAAAATTCAATAAAGATTTTTGAAAATAAAAAAAACATTTGAAATTTAAAAATAATTTAGTTTCATTGATCACTATGTCTGATTATATTCAAAGAAATGAGGTTCAAGATAAAGATTCGTCTTATTGTCTTGCCTTAAAACCAAACTTTGCAAACTTATTTGATGTCCAGTGCATCAGGATAAGTGTATAACAGTGTTAATTTGACACTGCTTTTACACTTACCTGGAGCTCAGATTTCTCTGAGCGCCTCCCGCATAGTACTGATGAGAGCCATTAGCTCGAAACTAGTATACTATTGGGAAATGTACTGGATATCACTTAATGTATCGTATATTAAAAATAATTATTTACTTTATTTTATGGCATATTAATTCATACTTATTTTAAAATATAGTTGAAATCAAGACATTTGAAATTTAAAAATTATAATTTAACTTAGTTAAATTTGATTAATAAGTGAATGCTTGAAAATATAAACTTTTATTGATCAGCACAAATGATTACGGTTGAGTGTTTATTGATTGATTATTACAATCCTTTGGTAGGAATAGCTAACTACTTTTTTTGATTTCAATAATCATTTGACTCTATCTAGATGCTTTCATTGCATTAACTTAATAAACTCAAACGAATTTAATAATTTTTTATCACATTTTTCGTTTATTTTTTATCTTTTCTCGTGTGATTTAATCCAATTTGGGCTTCCATTTAATGCTCTGTTATTAAGTGACACTTAAAAGTAATCGGCAGTTATTCCTAGTCTTTCAATTTTTATTCATCTACAAACCTTCGACTTCTCTGTCATCCATGTGTTATCTTGGATAAGCTGTCAAGGTAAGATAATTTCATTTACTAATTTGTTTTGTTTTTATTATAAATTTGTACTTATTAATTATAATGAATTGATTTGTTTAATTGTTTGATTTCATTGAACTTTTGGTACTTTCTTCTCTGTTTTCATTGTCTATCTCTTTCTCATACTTTTGATAATTCTGGAATAACGTTCGCTCTATTTTTTATCTATTTTACACTAATCACTTTACTCATTTATATAATTATATTGCTTTATTATCAAGGTATCCTCAACAGAAACAAAAGATTTTTCAGTTAAGTATGTTTGAATTTGAATGAATGTAATTTTAAAGTTTTTAATTCCTCATCAGGATTCAACATTATTAAAATATTATCAAAAGGTTGAGAATGTTAGATAAAATATGAAAATAAAAACATGAAAGTCACTAGCTCAAAAGAAAGTAGCTTTGTAATACGTTGAACAATATTATTAAATGTACGACTATCAGGAATGGAACAAATTATTAGGTTTTTGTGGCCAAACGAATTGATCCTAGTGTCTGGAGTAGAGATGATGAATTATTTTAATATTAAATTGCAAGTTAAATATAAAAAGTACCTCAAATAATGAGTTTGGAATTAAGTAATAATTAGTTAATGATAAACATAAATGGACTATGGGAAATATTACTCTAATTAAACACAGAATCGTTACTAATGAAAATGCAGTTAATATTAACCCTAAGCGTCAACTTATACATGTAGAGGATAAAATCTAAGGTTAAAAGATATGGAAAAATTAGGTATTATCAAAAGTGTGATTCAGTATGGAATAGTCCATTAGTGTGCATTTTGAAGAAATACAAGACAGATATCGGAACATGTCTAGATTTTCGAGCATTAAATGTTTTAACTGAAACACCTCGGTTTCTCATTCTAAATATTGAAAATATCATGGATATACTAAGTGACAGTCAAGACTTTAGCACTATTAACCTTAGTAATGCGCATTACCAAGTGGAACCTCAGAAAGGATCTAAAGTAAAAACAACTTTTTCTACAATAAAGATGTGCGATATTCTTTCAATCGAATGCCTTTTAGAATCTCATCTGCTCCATTTATCTTTCAAAGATAAATGACAGAAGTGTTTGGTAATCTTCTCTGGAAAGAAGCAGCAGTTTATCTTAATGATATTTTCATATTCGCAAAAAATGAAAAAAAGCACAAAACGTGATTGGAAAAAGTTCTATAAAACTTAAAGAGGCAAGATTAAAAATAGATTTTGAAAAATTTCATTTTAATAAATAACAGATAAAACATTTAAGATATATTATAAATAAAAATGGTATAAATAAAAAACCAAGAAGAACAAAGAATTCCATTACTGCTCAATTTTAGACATGGATACATTATTTATGTGGATTTTATTTAAAGCTGGAATACCAAAAAAGGAGTGACTTAAAAATTTGGATTGTTTATCGAGGAATAATTGTACTACATGTAATCAGTGTGACGATTGACGAATATGCAAAATCAAAAAATAATAAAACAAACATTTTAGCAATCGAGGACTCAAGGGAAATGAAGAAAAAGAAGTAAGTAAAAGTAAAGAATTGTTAATCAATGATGTACATACATAGCTTAGCACACTGTTATATGAAAAACACACGTAAACACAAAGAAAATTTTTAATTTAAATATTAATGAAAAAGAGATCAAGAATGTTATAAAAAAACTGTGTAGAATACCAAAAAAAAGAAAGACATGGACAAGAACACCAAGAAAATGATTATAAGGCAAAGTACCGATCAGGTTTAAAAAGTATATTTATAGATTTTTGTGGGCCATTTAATAAAAGCATACAAGCAAACAATATATTTTGGCAATCATTGATCAATTTAGCAAATATATTTCACTGACAGCAGTAATACATGAAAATGAAAAGACTGCTGTAAATTTTTTAAAAGAAAAATGGTTTTTGAAATTTTGAACTTCTAAGATAGTTCACACAAATAAAGGTAAAGCATTTGAATTTCAGTTACTGTTGGAATTATTAAACTCGCATCATATTAAAATAAGATACTTAAGCCTTTATAATCATAACAAAAATGGGTTAGTAGAGAGACAATTTAGAATCATAAGAGATGCATTAGACATTACATTGAAAGAAAATATACATATAAAGATTGGTCAGAAATATTACCAGATGTTGAATTCATGTTAAACGCAACAAAATAGCAGACAACTGGATTTTCATCTACTGAAATAGTATTTGGTCGGACTATATACGGTCAATGAATAGAAACAGAAAATCTTGATAATTCGAAATCTTGATAATCGAGAAGAAATTATAAATAAACAAAATAAGGAATTTAATAATATATCAATAACTTCTAGAAATTCCAAGAACAGAAATAATGTAATAGTAAAGCGAGAAAATATAAGAAAGATGGATGAACGTTTTCAAGGACCGTATGATATTATAGAAAAGATTCATTAAAGTAGCTGTAAACTGAGAGATATAAACGGAAATGAAATTATTCGAAAAATTAATGGTTAAAAGATTTTTAAAATGAGTTGAATGTAAAAAGTATAATTAATTAAATTAACCTATTACGTAATACTATGTCAAAGTTTTAGTTTTAATATCAGAGGTTGGTTATGATATTTGATGATTGTGTTTCAATGTTGGTATGTTTGGGTGTCTGAAAGTATTCTGTATAAATAATTAGAAAACCGTTAAACTACCTTGAAGATGGTACGCATCGAAGAACTACGAAAGACTTTGTTGGAGATTTGTCGTAAAAATAATTATTGTGTACTTATGTCTTTTTTTAACAAATAAAATCTAAATAAGGTCAATTAATTTAACTAGAGGCTAAACAATAATCTAGACAGCTGAAATACATCTATTTGCAATGAATGAATGCATCTATAATTGAAAAAATCAATAAATGTATATTACTGAAACACACAATTTTACAGAGTGCTTAGATTTTTAATGTTACATTCAATGCACTCATTTAATATAGGAACTGAGAATATGATACAAAAACAAATTTGGCATCCTAAAATAGTAAAAAAAACATATAAACTTGTCATATTTAGAAATGTTGCACGAACAAATGGATTTTAAATTTTGAAGAACCCATAACAAAAAAAATTTAATGCCAGAAACTTTGCAAAATTCAATCTTAGTAGGAATCAAGAGATAAAATAATAAATGAAGACGAATTTCTTTTTAAATGATTGTTATCAATATTATTTAGCCATATAAATTTAGAGAAATAAACTTCAAAATAAATAAAATGAAAATATGTGGTGAATAATATAAAAAAAATCCAAAAATAATATAATCCTATTGGTTTGCACATCAAGCTCTATTATTGATGAGTTTAATTATTGCAAACAAGTGTGGAATCAGAAACAAGTACCAACAAGTTAAACGAATAAGTAAAATATTTATATATATATATATATATATATAAACATAAACAAGCAATAAGAGAAAACTAGAAAAAGTTATCTCAATAAATATTTTAGTTATTAACTCTTTTTTAACTTATATCCGCTATACGATTTGGACTTACTATATAGTTTTCTTATTAATTTATTGGAACTTCAATTTTGCACGAAGTAGAATTTATTATTTTTGGTGTCAGATAATGTATTTTGTGTATTTTATTTATTCGTTCAACCATATAGGTTTTCAGAAAATTTAAACAAAACCATTTTCAAGTTTCGACGTTACAGTAGAATTAATATGCGATAGCATTTAAACTTAAAGTTTCGAATTAAAAATTCCAATCTTGCATTTAAACAAAATTATAGAGAAATGTCGTTTTATTAATTTGAAAGAAAAAAAGTTAAATTTTCATAAAACATTAAATCCGATATAAATTAATTATTTCGTTATTAATTGAAATTCAGTTATAATTTCAAACATTGTTGAACGTTTCGGTTGAAGTTTAGACTGTGTTAACAACTTTTCAATTGCCGCCAAGGTCAACCGACAGTTAAAATGATTTTTCAATCAGAATTTTGATTTGTCAAAATTTTGACAGATTTATTAAAAGTGATTTGTTTTAATGAAATCTATGAATTAATTTCACTCGATTTATTTACAATTGTGAATATAAACATGTCAGAATTCAATGAATTAGAACAAGTGAACAACTTTTAATTATAATAATAATAATAATAATAATAATAATAATAATATTATTATTATTATTATTATTATTATTATTATTATTATTATTATTATTATTATTATTATTATTATTATTATTATTATATTTATTATAATTATAAACGCTACTTAAAACTTTTTGTAATTTGCAAGTTTTGTTTTAATTATTGAAATTCAAAAGCACAAATATTTCACTTTATCATCCTCAAATATATTTTAATTTTTAAAGTTTCAATTCATTTTTCGATAAGATGTGAGGGAGGAACAAAATGATTATGTAAATTGGGGTTATTTAACTCTTTTTCGAAAAAATAAACTTTAAGAAAATCAATCTAACTTATTACTAGTAATGTAGTTTTTTAAGCACAAAGGTACACAGAGTCATTTAACAATCTGAACGATGAAATCTAGTCTTAATTTTACATATGTAGCATAATTATCTTTGATTTCGACCACTACATTCTTGTTCATGATATGTATCTGGAAAATGACGCTCAGTAAGAGAAAGTCGTGGTGGAGAATTAGATGGTCTTCCTTGTAATTCAGGTGTAAAAGAGTCACATTTTGCGGACAATTCTTCAAGAATTTGTATTCTGAATTTTGGAACTGACATTTTTCTTTGATTTCCAGATGATTAGATCGCGTAAGAATTGAAAATTGAGAAGAACAGCCTTATGTCTTACTTTACTGTTTTTCCAGCTGATTCTGTAAAGAAAATCTGCATATCGATCTAATCAAAATCTCCCATTATTGAATTATAATCTTATATAGCTGTAGGTCTCATGAGTGTTTCATTGTTTCTATCTTTCTTACCGGAATCACCCAATTGTCTTTTATGAATACTTGTGAGCATGAAAACTTATCTTTTATCTTGCTCCTTGAAATAAATTAAGTTTGTGCTGTTTTTAGATTGAATTTTTCATTTTCTCAAAGTTAACACTATCGAATCTTTTGATTCCTAATTCTTTTTTGAAGTCTATTTCTGTATCTTTTCCAGTATAAATAATGAAATCTAATAAAAATTTAGTTGAACAATCAGCTAAAATGAGCAGTTTGATACCGAATATATTTCTTTTTGATGGAATATACTGTTTGAAAGCAAGTTTTCCTTCTCAAAGACGCAAACTTACATCAATACATAATGTTTACCTGTTTTTGTTCAGAACTTGAACTTTCTTTTCAAATGACCAACAATTAATTCAACTTTACCTAACCCACTCGTCCTTTTTTCTGCATTATTATTGAAGTGTAAACTTCTTAAAATGTCTTGGAAGCGATTTATGGTCATCAATGTAGCTATAAACGGCATTTGTAGCATATTACTTTCTTTTTTAAAATAATAACAGTTAGAATAATTCCAAAGAAAACATTCAGATTTTGTGTTTTCCCATTTTCTTCATTAAATGTATAGTCAATTGGCTTCATTCTTTTGTTGTGAGCTATTACAATTTGAGGTATCGAGTTGAATTCATGTAACATTGGTTAATAATTCCATTTTCTTCATTTTACTAACTTTGATTGGTAGCAATAGATTCCATATCGAATTTATCTGCTGTTCCTAGTTGTGATTCATCGCATGTAATTATCTCAACAAAATTTTCCATCTTATTCGAGGCCAATTACACAAATATAATTTTCATAAACAAAAACCTAAAAATCACAAAATATTCAAAATTAATAACATTTTAATCACGTTTTTTTCAGCGATGAAATTTAGTCAACAGATGGCTATTATTTCAGTCTTTAAATTAATATCAAATAAACAATAAATTTTTAAATAGTCCTTTAATAAATATCCAAAACCCCAAGTGGGGCGGTCGGGACCCGAAGGGTTAAAAATATGTCAGGATTTTTTTCATTAAATATTAAATTTATGGAATATCCAAAATACGTCTTAGCAATAAGTTTTTAAATTCTAACAGTGCTAGAGATTTGGACATTACAAACTAAGAGATGTCACAAATTTAGATTCAACAGTGAATATATTTAAAGGTGTATTAAACTTGCATGGAATGAAAAGCAACAAGTTTTGAAAACAAATAAGATTCTTCGATGAAAAAAATAAAACTAAAAAGTGTCACTAAAATGCAAGTGTCCAAAAAACTATCTCAAGACATGAATTGTGACTGGTTATCATCAATGAATATTAAGTTTGATCCCGGAAAACAAAACCTGCTAAACAACTTCAATGAGTGCAGAAGATAAGATAATGAATTTGTGGAAAGCTCACCATTAACAATATATTTTTGATTAATTTACATTCTTTTTAATAGAATGATAATTTTAATTCTGAAAATTTTGGTTACCGCTTTTCCAGATGACATGGCTTTTCCTTACACTTTGTTTTTCAACTACTTTTTATCATGTTATCAGGATAATGGCCATGAAAACTTGTTTATTTTCTTCCTTTTCCATATAATTGGTTTTCTTTCAATGTTTTTTTACATAAATTAATAATTCCAACGCTCCTTCGTCATTTACCAAAAATATTATTTCTATTTTCCTATTCCCCATTATCACTTTTATACCTGGAACATTCTTCAGCTTAAAATTCTAAAAATGTATCTATTATATATTTTCTAAAAACTCACATTTCTGTTATTTTTAATTGTCCTATATTCTTTAATTAGGCTTCCATTGAATTTTTCTTTCACCTTTTTACATCTATGATTCAATTTTATTTTAAAATAAAATTCAATTCAATTCAATTTTACAACACTTACAATATGTTCCATTCAATAGTAGGTCATTTCCATATTCAATCTGCTATAAGCATACAAATGTGTGCACTGCTGGATAACGGCACACGTGATTTTAGTGACATAAAATTAGAGCCATGAGGCAAATGAAAAATAGATCTTGATATTTCCACAAAGATCATATAAAAAATGAATGCATATATTTTCTTTTAATCACAAATGATTTCAAGTAAACATGACGCACAAATTTTCGGTTTATATGAGATACAGTTTGGAAATGTTGTAACACTTTATATGATACTTTATTATTAGAAAATATTGTTAAGAAAAACGAAATAAATATAATTTTTATATTACAACAAAATATTGAGATATGAATTTATTATGCATTTAAGACAGGGAAAGCAAGGGAGTGTTTATATTCAACACTGAACCCAAACTAGAATAGAAGGAAAATTGAAATTCATAAAAAAGAAATAAAATTTCCAACAAAAATCAGCGAACCATCAAAAAGCCTTAATGGACTGATTGCTGATGTCTCTGTTTCGCCTTGTATCCTGTCTCAATATTGATAGTGATTAGAAACATTGTTGGAATTTTTTTTTTATTTTTAATTTATTCTAAAAATGAAAAGGAAACTGCTTTGTTATGTAAAGATAAACTGGCATTTGTTTCCAGTCATTTAATTATTGAAAAAATCCCCAGGGCGCATAAATACCAGGTCTCATTAAAACAATTCATTAATTGGTAGCTCTATAATAAATTTTTCCCATCCGATAAATTTAATTGTTGCCGATTTTTCTGGGGTTTTTTTCTTTCTTCTCCAGAAAACTCTGTGAAGGGGCAGCAATTAAAAGAGTTGGTATTTTTCCGAATACAATGAACTAGTGAGAATAATTGTCCTCCAATAATTCCATGTTGAAAAATGGGATTTTATTAAATTATCATCCGCTTTTGATTTATCTTCGTTTCACGTTCCTTTTTCACCCTATGATTTATTTATTATTAATTTTGGAAGGAAATTCCAAACCGAACGTCGAGCCAGATTTTCTGGATGAATTAGTTCGCAACTAATTTATGTAAATTGATTTCAAGCGTGAAGAAAAACGGTTGAAAAATATTTGATTTCAACTGAAGAAATTTTCAAAGTGTCGATATTACCAGTAAAACAAAAATTTAGGGAAAATATTTTTTAACTTTTTAATTTAATTTTATATGGAACTTTTCACAAATTCCAAATTTAAAGTAGAGACAGTGCAATATGAATGTATTTAATTGTTTATCTAATTATGTAATATACTATGTATAAACAAATAATAATAATAATAATAATAATAATAATAATAATAATAATAATAATAATAATAATAATAATAATAATAATAATAATAATAATAATAATAATAATTATAATAATAAGAATAATAATAAGAATAATAATAATTATAATAATAATAATAATAATTATAATAATAATAATAATAATAATAATTATAATAATTATAATAATAATAATAATAATATAATAATAATAATAATAATAATAATAATAATAATAATAAATTATCATCGTTAAGATTGTTTCATTTTTACAATCTAGAATCATTAAATAATTTGATATTTAGTTTCTGTGAATTTATGAAAACTAAAACATAAAATGTCTTGCAACTTTAAAATGGTAAATTGGTAAATAACTGTATATGAAATAAATATTAAGGTTCCAAATTGACCTCAAATTTATCCACCAGCAATGTCCTATTGTTATTTATACATATGAAAATGTTCTACATTATATATAATTAAAGTGACTGAATCATATTCTAAATATTTTAATGGAGATCATTTAAACAAATATCAAATCATTATTGCATTGAATATACGGAATAATTAAATTCAGTTATCATTAATAAAACAATAGGTATCATTAATATAAGTGATATATTAACTTCCTGAGCTCATTCAAACGCAAATAATAGACATAAAATAGGAGAATTAAAAGTTAAAATTTACTTTAAATTAATTTGAATAATATATATATATATATATATATATATATATATATATATATATATATATATGAATTTATAGTAAAATTTTTATTTACTTAAAGAACTATTTACATATATTTCAACATATTTTGTGGCAAGCAATCACTGTAAACATACTTTCTCATTTTTCACAATGTTCTTTTAAGATTAAGCGTTTTTTACATAGGAGAAAAAATTATATATAAATGGCAGTCAATATATTAAATATTCTGGAACTCTAGTGCTCCATAAAATACGATTTGTCTGATAAAACCGGAATTTCACAGCGGAATATTTATCTAATAAAAATAGGGAAAGGGGACAAAGAATTTGTATATGTGGTATTCTAATGAAAGGGTGAAGGTGAACCTATCAGCATATATAGCACATTTATTTTAACACGAGTGAGCGCGCGCCGTAAACTTTTCGTCATACAGTTTGCAACAAATATTCACTATTTTTGATAACATAGACTTTGGTAATTATTAATAATAAAAAAATGTATTTGAGCTTAAAAAATATTTTACTTGAAAAACTATTAATAAATAAACACAAGTTCACCGAAAATTTTACGGCTGCGCGACCGCATGAATGTTAATAATATCACGGGAGGAAATTTACAGTTGTAAACAACTTAATTCCAACAATAAGTGTTTTAAAAATAAATCATTTCTCTAGTTTCCAATGTCCTCTTATTGAACAAAGGAAACCATAAAAGAAATAGATTTTCAAAATTTAAACTAAAATAGCATTACCAATTCATTAAAGGATTTACAGAGTTACATTTCAGATACAATTACAGACACGTTCAAGGGGATTCCCTTCAAATACGGGCATAAGAAAAATATTATCATTGGATAACCGTCATTAATGACGTTGGAAATGTATTCGAATAAGCAGTTACCAGTAAAAGGTGAGACATATCGTCGTGGTCCAGGAGCTATCATGGAAGGTCACATATTTACCAAATGCTGGTTGAAACATTATGACAGATTTCAGACAAATAATAAACACACATGTAATTTACAATAAAAAAAATCAAACAGTAACTTCAATATTTATATTTTTCAGAATATTTGCGGTTAACTTCCTCATTTGTCAGAGTAATCTGGCTGTCTTCACATCACTTTTTCTGTGTTCACTCAGCTTTTCCTGGTCAAGGTTTGTTACCATACTTCCTTTACTGCAGCTTCAGAGTTATTGGGTCTTGAGTTGTGGCCATTAATGAACTGTTGACTTGTAGAAGTCATATTTTTATTAATCAATTTTTCAGGAACTGAGATGTCGTGTTATTCCCTCCCGGATATCTTCCCATAATTTGACCTATGCATTTTACTTTTCCAGATACCACAGTTTTATTATTACCTCTTTGTATTACTCTTTAAATGATTGGTTCTGTTGAATTTGTTTCCTTGTGTCCTCGCGTCCAAGTTCTTTCATTCTGTTATTATTTTTTTATTGTTTTTATTAATATTTTAATGTTTTCTATTTGTTTTTATTCCTTTATGATGCTGAATAGTTACTAATTCAACTTCTTCATCAATTTTTTACCGCTACTAACTTTGTGTAATGCCAAGCCAAATAAACAAAAATAGTACTAGTTATTGCCGAAAAATATACATTTAATATTTTGTAATCAAACGTTTTTTTGCATAATTTTCTAAATCAATATCCTATAAGAATTCAATTTGTAAGTTAAAATTGACATATTTTGAAATTATATAGAAAATACTTCAATCCACAATTAATTTGTCATTGATTTGGATGTAAATAAATCGCATTTGTTCTGTGAATCTCACCTCATGTCACTGATAAGTATGTGTGTATGCATCTGGTAGTGAGCACTTTTCTATGCTTACGAAAATATGTGTCAAGGGGCTTCGACATTCAATTATTAATTGGTTTTCGCGGCTCAACATATGAAAGATTTTCCATTTATATTTTTTCAATTATTTTTTATCGTATTAACTTTTTCTGACAGCTCCTTCATTTTAAAATTGTAACTCATATTACCCTACAATGTAGGGTATTCTAATTTTTTTTAATATTCCCATTGACAGAAAAAAAAATCACTATTAATAAGAAAAAAAATTTTTTTTAAATTATTTTAATTAAAAATATGATATGGTTGACAAACGTGGATTTAATTTTGATAATTGATTATAAATTTCTCATGGAAATAATTTTTCCCTTACCTCCGGAAATCTGATATTATCAAATAATGGGAATGTTAATATAAAAAAAATAATAAATTACCAAAAATAAATATCGAAACAATTCGAGACAAATGTAATCATTATCAATGAAATTAGACTGACGAAAACATTCTAGTAGAAAGTAAAAAATGGAATGAGATTATGTCAAAAAGGTATAATAAATTAAATTATTCATTAATCTAAATGACACCGATTGTTAAACAGAGATTCATTCCAATGATTAAGTGATACCGTTTTTTTTCACACGCTCAAATCAACCGTCACGGTCTCGGTCAGCGGGTGGCCAATAAAGGCGGCAAGTCAATGAAAGTAATTCACGCTGGAAACTGATTGCAAGTGCAAGCAAAAATCAACTGAAACAAGTCTGTTGGAACAATTATCTTTCACAGATGTCATGCACCGAAAGACTTTGACAAGAGAATCGATTTAAGCGATTAAAATTGATTGGTTAAAAAAAAAAATTTTTAAAAATTTAAAAATTGATTTTAGGATGGTTTACACAATTTCGTATATTGGAATTTGGTTTGATTAATGCATTATTTTTTTTCGTTAAAAATATATGGCAATTTTCATTTTCAACTTTCAACTATATTTGTGATTATTTTACAATTTGGGTAAAATCTCGCTGTGGTTCTTTTAAAGACATGAATTTGTATTTATTTTTCTTGTGACCGTTTTATTAGGAAATTTTGCATAAAATTTTACAATACTTCTGCATGTTTGGTAAATTTAATTTTCAATTATTTATTTGTTTTAGATCCTAAACGTTCATAATAAAATCACCGAAATAATATTTTTACTTCACTATAATTGTTGGTTGCTTAAATGATTTTTATTAAATTTTTTATTATTTGTTTAAATGATGTACTTTTATTTTTTATAATTATTCTTAAAAAATTTTAGCATAAATATTCATTCAACATTAAAGTCAAAGAGCATTTTTTCATTAAACATTTTTACACATAAAAGTCTGAAAATAAATTCTTGATAAATTTTATGGACCTGATACATGATTTTCGTGTGAATGATATTTTTCAATATTTTTGAACAGGATTTAAAAGCCTCAATAAAAACACGTGTAACTATTTTGAATTGTAAATTTTGGTTACTTAAATCTACGATTAGAGGAATTAAAATATTTTTAACTTTGAAATATCTTTAATAAATTATAAATATAGAAAAAACTCAAATATATATATATATATATATATATATATATATATTGTTGAAAGTATTTATGGAAATGTTTTACATGGCATTAAAGTAATTAAAAAAATTTTGATTTTTGTTTTATTACTTAATGGAAATTATTTTCTGTTGTCTCGGACAAACTACTCATTAATATTAAATTTCCTTTCTGGGTTTCAATTTCCGTAATCATCAGTAAAATATTCCCTTCTTTTCAAAATACCTCCTGCCTTCTCAAGAATATCGTTTCGATTTTAGTGTGGTCTTAACAAACTTCAATTTTACAAAAACGTTAAACAAAAATGGAAATTGTTAGAAATTAATTAAATATTCAAAAATGCAGATAAATTACTTTGGATTTCGGGGAACCCCAATTTGAAGAGGAATTCCACTACCAATAAAACTTCATTAAACAGAAACAACTCTAAGCATGCCAGGCGGTGTCTTACTGTATAATTTTTTCTTGATATATTTCCATTAACATATTCGATTACAGTCATTCTAATGAAACTGACTACACGCAGGGGGTAGATTAAAATACTAAATATTTGCGGCTAGAAAATTTTAATGATGAATGTAATAAATTTAAACACGATGTCAGTACCAGGGTCAGTGGCTCACATCCCGGCACAATAAGCATATTTTATAGTTATTTTATAAATTTAATTGTGATTTTAGAACAACTTTTGGCCCGTGTTTATAAGGTAATTCATAAATTGTTTAAATACGACTTTCTATTTTTAGTTCTGAGAACCAAATTCCAAATAATTTGAATGTCTGCACTTTTGCGGCTTAATTGCTCACTACAATCAAATATTTTGTTTATCTGAAATTAAAATACAATTATATTTTACAAATAAACAAGAACTTATAAAAGTAGTTCTCTCGCATATATATATATATATATTTCTTAGGTTTCTTTTATCTATATATTCTCTCTTTAGTCCCTAATAATAATTAAGTATCTATGATTAATTTAATTGATATAAAATTTAAACAAATTTGCGAAAATATAAATATTTAAAATAATAATAAGCTAATATTTAAAAAATATGTATGAAGTGGCTGAAATCCATTAAATTTTCACAAAAAATAAATTCCAATAAGTTGATTTATGTTTCAACTTGCATTATAGCGGAATTTATCGGAACTTTGCTTGGTGTATAGGGGTTTTTTCAACTTCTGATGGCTACATGTTAAAAGTTTACATGCATGTTTTATTATGGGTTGTGTCAATGTGCATTATTTTATTTCTCTATCACTTTTTGATTTTCTATAGTGTAGGGTTTGTCTCAGTGACTATTTTACAAACAACCTCAAAGTTTAATTTAAATTTATTAATTTTTGTTTTATATTATAGGTGATTTATCTCAACATGGCTTGGTGTATACTCACTTAGGTGTGATGAGCTACATTTCTTACATTAAGTATCTATGCGATCTTAAAAAAGACAGCCTAGATTGCAATATTGCCTGTATGGACCCAATCATTTATTTTACTATGAACATGATGATTTTTCACGCGTTTTTTGGGAGAACGTATCTACCGAGTGAAACAGAATTCGGTTTACTTTTTTTATTCGTAAAACATGAAGTTGATACATGTTGTATATTTTGTGTCGAAATTTTCAACAAGTAGATCATAGCAAATTACAAATCTAGAGTGGATTACAAGAAATTTGTGGAAAAAAATAATATATTTATTGGTGGATACCAGAATATTATTTTTGTTTATAAAAATCTATGTTAAAAAATATTTTATTCTCAATATAATTAAAATTGCTATTTTTTTATTTTTTTAGTATTTATTAGCCTTGCTTAATCATGACACAATCAGTAGAATAATTTATTACTATAATTTATTACTTATTTTATAAATAATATTTTAATTTATAATTTATGTTTTTTATTATTAGATAAATTATCAAATTTATATTTTCATCTTTACGTTGGAGAACATAATTTTATATTTATTATTTTTAGGTTAATGTTTCCCAAAGAATTTTATTTTATTATTGTTATTATTATTACTGTTATATTTGAAATGGAATATTGTTACCGACTTATGGGATGCAGGATAAAAGGGAGAAAATAAAAAGGAATTAATAAAATAATAAAATGGCAATTTTAAATAACGAAGTAAATGAGTGAAAGTTTTTAAAAAAATCCAAATATTTATTTGCAAATTAAATTTAATGCTAATGTAATATAATGTAATGTTAATAAATAACTTTGACAGAATAATAATTATTTACGCATCCATTTGTACTTTATTAAAATATTACGATACAATACAGTAAAATAAATTTTTAATATTGAAATAATAAGTATTCAATTTTCAAATAACAATAGTCACATAACTATACAAACCACATTAAACTAGTGCAAATCTGAGTCAACACTGATCAACAAAGATATAAATTCATTTAAAAAATAGATTATATGCTAATTCTCGTTTATTCAGTGGCGTAACGAAGGGATTGGGGTTAGAGGGTTAAATTGACGCCCATTGGATTTTTCATGTACAAATATTTGTCGACGTCAAGTGCCTAAAAAATCATCCATCTAAATAAGAAAAAAACAGAAGACATTTTTTTTCTTTATTTTATTTACTGTAAATGTAATACTGTGACATCTGTCTGTACTCTGCAGTCTGTACATTGTGATTATTTTTTTTTGGTAAATTTTATTATGGTTATTTTTTCTGATGTCCAATACCTTATCTCCGTACTTTATGAAGTCAACGAATGACGTCATTATTTCGCGCCTTCATTATTCTGCACGCTCATTCGTCTACTCCAACCCCCCCATTCATAAATTCTGGAAATTTGTTTTTGTTCATTTTATTCTTAATAATTAATTAGTTTATTTTTTTAATAAAGTTTTAATATAGAAATCTATTTTTGGGTTTATCTTTTTTATTATCTACCTATTCACATATGCTTTACCGCTAAGAATTTTAATTTTTCATTAAATTTTAAAAACTTTATATTGACATAAATAATCTTTCACATAACGCGGTATTACTCAATGTCCTACAGAGCAAAATTAAGGACCGTTTTGTGCGTGTTCCTATTTGTTAATGTCTTTATTTATTCATTCCCGAAGCTTCTGCTAAATGTGAATAATGGCTTGAAAAGCTTCATGCAAATCTTGATTCACCTTCTGCAGACAACAGTATAGGAAAATAGTTAAGGACATCACTTTATTGGATCAAAACAGAGCAATAATAAAAGTAGAGTCACATATGGCTTTAACAACGCCTCTAACTGTATCAGATATTTTTTGTGTCAGTTGAATTCGAAACAATTATATCAAAACCATCAATTGTTTGAGAAAATTTTTCAAAAAAGATCAGAAGTCATCATGATTGTCCACAAATCAAGTAGGCCATAGAGTTTTCAAAGAACTCCCCTTTGCTTTACTGGCTTCACTAGTTAAGCAGTTTTTTGCCATTACTCTTTTCTTCAAAGATTTGTTGATAAAGTCGTTACCTCTCTCACTACAGCAAACGTGTCTCTGATTTCAGGAACACAGTAAGAAGTGTTTAGGATAACATTCAAGACATGGCTATTACGATAAACATACAGGGCAAGAGAAAAAAATTCCGTATTAACGACTGCACACCACCGAAATGCACTGACATAACTGAAGCACTATTCAATCGACTCATAATCTTGTTTCCATTCGCTACCACAGTACACCAAACCAGTGTCATTATCAGCGAGTGCACTAAATTGGATCAAAGATGGAACACTCGAACACAATATGATATTTGTGCTTTTGTTCTGTTTTGAGTAAAATTCTGGCAGAAATTTTGGGATTCAAAAAAACATTCAATGTTGTCTGTGATTGAGGCTTCATTGTGAACCTATATTGAATCAGGAGTAGATTTATAATGAATTTTTCAATTTAACATGGAAAAACAACAATTAAAGCAGTTTTTTAAATAAAATTCTAAAACTGAGTAATTTTACATTTTAATAAATTCTCTGATTAATATTGTTGGGGTATTACGAAAAAAGCATAGTAAAATCAATAAAACACCAAAATTATAAAAGTGCAACATTAATTAAAAAATTGTCAAAAATTCGAAAGCAGTATTGATCGGGAGAAATTGGTATGGTTGAACTCCAAATTGAGAGACAAATCCAGAAATAATAATAAAAATTTAGTGAGGGGTCCCTAGAAAATAATATAAGAAATTAATTATAAAAATTAATTACTAATGGGAAGCCCGAGTCAATGGGAAGTCGGAGGCAATGGGAAACCCGAGAGATGAGAAAAATCCAAGAGATGAGGAAAACCCGGCGTGTAGACGAAATAATATAAAAGGGTAAATTGGCCTAAACAATATTAAATGGACGCCACTGATCTATGGAAAGGTAATTATTTTCTAATTTGTAATTTAGTAATGGAGCAAACGTTGTTGACAAATGTCGGCTAAGGTTGTCTGTGGGAAGTAATTATTTTTAATAATTTAATAATGTAGCAAATGTTGATGACAATCGTCTGAAAACAGTCTGAGCAGGAGTATAAAAGGAAAAGGGAAAAACACGAAAAGCAAGTGGTCGAAGCAAACGAGTAGTGTAGTCAGGTCAGTAGAAGAATCAAAACCCAAATAACCAAATTTATACTGTGGTTGAAGGGTGCAAATAAATCAGTGAAATTGTGAATACAAAACATGAAATAAATCGGATTGAGTTGTAACTGTGATAAAGTGCAAATAAAATTATTCTGTGTTGGGTTTCCTTATTTGATTCGAAAAGGACACGAGGAGTCAGAAGGAACCGACTTTCAATAATAATAACCCAACAATATGTAAATATTATTAAATGTAATTTATCTTCATTTCTTTTCAGTCAATCGATCGATTTTTTATATTTAGAGTCCGAAAAGACAGTAAGATTAGGGAAACTGAAAATGAAAATAAATCATTGATAAAATAGATAAAAAAAATTAAATCTTTTATGGATGCATAGCAACCATGGAAACCAAATTCATAATAAATAAAATTGAAATTATGATATATATATGACAAGAATTAACTCCACATCTTTCATTTTCAATGACTTCACAAATGATTGTTTTACTTAATTTAAGTGGTATCCGCCCATTTCAAAAGAAAGCTTTGAAATAGAAATCTGATTTATCTTAATAGGTAAAATTTACTATATTTTCAGATTGATTTTAGGTAGATTTTTGTTTTATTTTTATTGTTTTCGCTGCGATTTATTAATTTATATTTGTTAATATAATTAATAATTTAAAATATTTGAAATTTTTTAAGAAATAAAAAATTATTATAAACAAAAATAATATTTACCGTATATTTCGGCGTATAAGACGACCATTAAAGTCAAAAAATCACCCTTGAAAATTAAGGGTCGTCTTATACAACCGATATAAAAGAAAGTATTACAGTACAGGTAGTTGTATTTATACTACTTTTATGCATATCTAAAACCCGATATATGATAAATCATAAAAATTTGCTCTAATTTTGTACCTCGTCTTATCTGACGGTCGCCTTATACGCTGAAATATACCGAAATAAATTTGACATTTTTTACAAAATAATTAGCAAGTCTTTTTTGTTGAAAAATTTTAAATTAATAAATACTGCGTTATTATTATAATTATTATTAATATAATTTAATTAAATAACTACGTAAGCAAGTTACGGCAATGTCTTTTATTTTTTCCTTCTTTTCTTATTGATCTTTTCTTTTAACTGTTTTAAAATATATATAAAAATAACTTATATAAAATTGAATAGATCCGAATATAAACTTTTTATATAGATCTAAACAAAAATTTTTAAATACTTTTAAATTTAATTTGAATTTTTAAAGAAAAAAATCAATTCACATATAAAAGTTTTGAAATTCATTTATTAAACTTTGGATTTTCGACCTTTTGCCTGACTGAAGACAATTTTCGCAATGTGTATATATTTAAACAAATTTCTCAAATTCTGAAATTTAATATAAATTTTGTAAACAGCTGATAGAAGATATCAATCAGAGAAGACGAAGGAAAAAGCGCAACATTTATTAAATTTTGTTTTTGAGTGCTCAGGACATATTTTAGGTAATAATATTTCATATTTCATTTTATGAATAAACATTGGGGAAATCGGCGTTTAAATTTGCTTAAATTTGTTTTACATAAATGATTCCGCTATAATAAGAAAAAGATGTTAATATTATTATTATTATTATTATCATCATTATTATTATTATTATTATTATTATTATTATTATTATTATTATTATTATTATTATTATTAATAATAATAATAATAGTATTCTTCTTCTTCTTCTTCTTCTTATTATTATTATTATTATTATTATCATTATTATTATTATTATTATTATTATTATAATTATTATATATTATTAATATTTTATTATAATCATGTGCTTATATTTTTTTAATTTGAGTATGGTTTTTGTTTTGGTAAATAAAAAATGTGAAAAAAATTTATTTAAGTCGTCTTATAATTCACTGCACAGGAGTTCGCAATTTGAAAAGACCTGTCTTTCTTCTGTTCTGTAATCGCAATTTAGTCAATGGTTAGATGCCAATGAACTAAAAACTATCCTATTAAGTTACTCACAAAAATCATTTTCAAATGACTTCATATTGGCTTTTTATTTACCAATAAGAACAAGAAAAGGTAAAATTGGAAAAAAAAATTTCTAAAATATTCTTTTGCAAATCCTTAGACTGATCAGTTACGTGTATCGCATTGTAGTGAAAGCATCTATATAGACTGAGATGGGATACGATTTCGAAGTCATGCAATTTTCTTTGATTGATAGATAGCCGATTATTTTTATCTTTTAACAATAAATATTTAAATTTTCTAGCCTAAGACGAAAAATTTAAATTATTTTGAAGAAATTAAAACAATTTCAAATTTTGTAAAGTTAAAAAATATATTAATAAATTTCAGATAAACGACTTATTGAGAGAAGCTTCCTTTAGTCACCCTCAAAGCAGGATAAATATTCCCATTTTTCAATACTTGCAAATTTATATGCGTTATACGCCATATTTGTATTAAATTTGAATTAAATTAGAATTAAAAACTTATTTTTCTACTATATGAATCATTTATGTTGAATTTTCCCATAAAATATCTTGATATTAACTCTCTTATCTCGATAGATCCACAGCAAGCGGGTCACTGTCCCTGTGTCCTACGCAAATACGTCATATTAAAATAAGGTCGTTGTAACGGTATTGTGGGATATTGGTAATATGTTGAAGCCTCTATAAGGGCTTTACGGGTATTTGAAGGTTAAGGTGAACCTTTTGTCAAGATACCAATTAAACTGTTCATGAATAAACTGACATGAATAAAAATGCCGTACATTTAATATATTTCCATCTTGAAGGCAAAAAACAAACCTATAATTTTTTATTTATTACTTGCATTTTTTATTTTTCATTTTTCACCATAAAAATTATTATTTAACATATTCAATGTAATAGCTTGGGCAAAAAGCATGCCAGTGAGTGCAAAGCCCAAAGCTATAGATCAAAAAATTTGATTGAAATCGTTCGTGAACTACGCGACTGAGTGACGGTTTTGAAACCCTTTAATTATCATACAGGCTTTCCAATAAAAATTAATTTAATTTTAAAATTGTGAAAAATTTAATTTTAGGCGTTTTTAAAGATTTGTTTTAACTGACTACACAAAATATTTTTGAAATATATCGATTTATAATTTTTTTTTAATTAATAAAAACATAATTAAATAACCCAATCAAGGACACTGCGAAATTGAATGCAACTAATTTCATTTAGTATTTAATTCTTTAATCAATAGATATGTTCTTTAATACATCTTTTTTAATTTGTTTTATTTAACAATTTAATTATATGATATAGTGATATAACGGTCCTGAAAAAATGCCGGGTTTCGTGTAAACGAGTACTCGGTAGTTATGTGAAAATGTGAGTCCTACGCTGTCTAACAGAAAGGCACCGTATGCAAACAAATTAGGGAACCCCATCTGAGTTTACACCAGAGCTGCCGTTGTTTTTTATATAATATGCTCTCAGCTCGAATTAAATTTCAGTTTGGTTATGGGTGAAATTTAAAATAATAAAAATATTTACTCTAGTGATGAATTGTAAATATGTCCAATGGCACAAAAAAGAAAGTATTTAAATATGTTTTAAGTGTTTATTTATTAGAAAATTAAACTACTATAAAAAAAATAATTTGTTTAAATTATAAGTTAATTCATAATATTTTTAGTTGGTTTTGTGTACCTGACGATGACAGTTATGCTGTCGAAATATATCTTTCGAAGAGTTTTTTATTGGACTTATCTTTTAATTAATAATAATAATAATAACAATAATAATAATAATAATAATAATAATAATAATAATAATAATAATAATAATAATAATAATAATAATAATAATAATAATAATAATAATTCTAATAATAATAATAATAATAATAATAATAATAATAATAATAATAATAATAATAATAATAATAATAATAATAATAATAATAATTCTAATAATAATAATAATAATAATAATAATAATAATAATAATAATAATAATAATAATAATAATAATAATAATAATAATAATTCTAATAATAATAATAATAATAATAATAATAATAATAATAATAATAATAATAATAATAATTCTAATAATAATAATAATAATAATAATAATAATTCTTATAATAATAATAATAATAATAATAATAATAATAATAATAATAATAATAATAATAATAATAATAATAAATATTGTTTATTTAGATTAATAAATTTTAACTATTAGATTAAAAAGATATATTAAAAAGATATTAAAATGAAGAATTAAATCTAAGTCACATTCGAATTATAATTAAAAAATCATTTATATTAGCTGTCAACAATTTCAGTTTACATAGTAATAAATTAGCAGAAATTAAAAAAAATTTCATATTTATTAAATTACATACAACTGCAAATTGAGAATTTCTCCATTTGTATAACTCTATTTTTGTTAGAAGAATTTCTCTAATTTTTCCTTTCCTTGATTCTCATTATTTGCAAAATATAATGTTTATAATTATATTTATTACTGTCAGCGATGTTGACGGTTACTAAGGTGTATGCTAGTTTTAAAAATATTAAATTCACTAATGTAAATTTTATTTACCTCTCTGTGAATTAAAGCACTTTTAAAACCGTTTTCTGTAATAACGGGAAAATAAAATATCTCATACGTATTTGCATTTTTTAATTTGATTTATTTAAACAAAATCATACGACTGCGAGACATTTCTGAATTTTTAAATTCTAATTCAATCTATTTCTGTTTTTTAGCACCACTTTAAAATGTTAACATTCAAATTAATTTATTTGAAAAATTATTTGAAACAAATATGTTTTTGTGTATATCACTTCTCTTTAGGTCACATTGAGTGGGTTAGATAAAAGTTATTTATCCTTTATTTCCATAGTTTGGAGTAAAGATTTTATTATATGAAGTTACCACCTTCCGTCTTCACTTCTTGACGACTTATGAATTCAGCTAATCACGACTCGAGATGACGGCTAGCTGTGCCATTATGCTTCTTTGTATCGCCACTTGGCTGAGCTCCACATGCGTTCCACTGTCTGTGTGTTAGGTCCGACGAAGTTGTAAGTACGGTTGATTTTCAGATGTCCGAATCAGGCAAAATTTAACTCGACACTTTGTAAGAACTCAAACAATCCAAAATCATGATAGAGCAAGGCTTGATATTCGGACGGATCAGATTGATAAGCGTTTCATCTGAGTGGTTAAGGACATCCACGAGGAAACACTCTTTAGAGTCTTGACAGATGCCACCGAAGATCCAAACCTGAGAGAACACGTGACCGACGTAGTAGTTTCTCTATGTGAAGACGCTCTTATCAACTGCCATTCACTCACCAACAAGCAACCTCTCAGTTGTAATAACAAGTGATATATGCAGATCATACGTGTATATGAATTCTAATCAACGGCGGTGTGCTCACTCATTCCTAATTCACGTTAATAGAAATTCATTGAAGTCATCTCGTAGCACTAGCAGTAGATGAAACGGGATACAGTCACCAAATGGGGCCAACTATCCTTTCATTTAACTATTTAGTGAAAGAAAATATCAATTACAGAAGAATAGAAGAAAGCGAAAGTCTAATTAAATTTTGATTATCAGTGATCAAGACGAAATATTTCATATTTCATTTTTAAATAATCATTGCGGAAATTTTCTAACATTGTTATTTATTTAAACTTTATTTATTATTATTATCACTATTTATATTATTATAATTATTATAATTATTATTATTATTATTATTATTATTATTATTATTATTATTATTATTATTATCACTTGAAAAAGGCTGTGCCGAAAATTCGTGAATACCTTAAATAAATCTGATTCAAAGTCAAATTTTTTAGAAAATATTATGTTACTTATAAAGAAATCAGAGGTGAAAAACAAAAAAAAGTCCTTATAATATTATTATGATTATTGTTATTATTATTATGTTTTCTATTATTTTCCCACTTAATGGGACGATTTTTACAATTTGGTTTTTACACCTGCATGTGTTTCTTTATCTTGTTTTTACGCTTTTGCATCTGAAGGTATCTTCATTTCAGAATTTATTTCATTTTTGCAAAAATAATGGACCACTCACAAAACTCTCGGAATTCTAATTTTAACAAGAAATTTCAATTTCACGTACTTCCAAAGCCAAGAAAGACGAACATCGTGAGATACGCCCAAATTGTAAAAGAATCTGCACCACACAAAAAGAAAATAAGAAATTATCATCCCTAAACCTTTTACTATTAGGTAAAAATTTTAATTTTAAAATAAATAAATTTTACTTAAAGTATAAAAGTAAATCAAATTTTTCTCTAATATTTTTAAAGATAAGAATTTCTTTGATTTTTTTATTATAATTTTATTTTTCGTTTGTTTTTAAAGATTATTTTATTTATTTAATTTTATTTAATATTTTCCAGGTACTAAATTTTATTTGTTAAAGATTTTTTTTGTGGCTTTTAAAATTTTATTTTTATTTATTATTTTAATAAAAACTTTGATTTATTATTTTATTATTTCAATTTTTTTTAAATATATTTATTATATATATAATTGTAGATTTGTTTTATTTAGTTTTTCACACACAGATAAGTTATCCATAAATTATTTCACAAAATTTCCATAACTAAAATCAATTGTTATTATTCAAGTTAAAATTAAAATTAAATTACTATCACATTGTAATAATTTGTGGATAAAAAAGATTGTGGATCATTCAAAATTTGTTTTCATTTGTTTTATAATATTTAATTATTTTCGACATTTATATTTTTCTATAGTTATCTAACAAACAGCTATAGCTATTCAAAGGTCTGATAGGGTTGTTAGAAATCAAATTTTCGTCAAATTTTTGCATGGCTGAATGAGAAACACGTTGCTCTACTGGAACGGCCTTCATGTTCACCAGACTGCAACCCCATGGAGAACATGTGGGGAGCACTGTATGTATACCCAAAACCAGTAATTCAACTCAGTCAATGAGTTGAAAGATACAATTCTGGATAACGTTAAGGACACACTCATCTCAAACCCCATCGCAAGCATGCTTAATCGCGTATTCCAAGTTATCCATCACAAAATGGGTCTTTTATCCTACTGAGTATTCGTTTTTTGATTGAACTCATGACTTTTGTGTTTGCAGTTTTAATTTTGTAATAGTAGAATTTCAGATGAATTCACAATATGGCGTTAAATTTAGAAATACATAAACAAAGTCATAACTGATCAAGTTTCTAGCGTCAATATATTAGAAAAAATAACTTTACACTTCAACTCAAACGTTGTTGTCAGAAAAAGCGGTGAAAATTTTGCAACATACTTTATTGTGAAATAAAGAAAATAGGAAATAAGATAAAACAAAATAAATAATTTGTATTAATATTTAATGTTTTAATTTGTTTCATCAAAGAACTGAGTTTATTTTATTTTTTTCTTTATTAAGTTTATATAAACTATAAAAATGAATTTGTTATTTTTTCTATTTGTTTGTTTATACGCATTAATTTAAACTAAAATGATTTATTTACGGATTAAGCCCAGTTTGCACAATGGATAAGGCGACTCGGTTTCTCGTGGAAAATGTTTTATCTTTCGTTTTTGTATATAGTAAATAACCTTATATAGATTAGTGAGCATTAAGATTTATTTGTAAGAATTAAGTCAATCAAAGTTTTTGACTGCAATATTCTTTTACTGTAACGTCTTCTTTAAATATCATTTCTTGAGATTTTTTCTTCAGATGTAACAGGTTCAACGCCACATTTACCATCATCTTTATCTTCACCACAGTCTGTATAGTTTCTTATTTCTCTGATATGGTTATGATTTAATGACATAATATTTGACTCTCTCAGAATTATGTTTCCTCTTGGACGGTCTGAACTTATGTTTGTAATTTGAGTTAGACATCTTACTTGTTGTAAATTTTCATTAATAAATTAGTAAATAAATAAATAAATAATGCATTTTACCGCTTGTCGGTTGCAATTAAACACTTGAACTTCAAATCAAAAGACGATTATTTTTCTTTGATCAAATTGTATGAAAACAGACCAATGCCAATCGGCATAGATAAGAGTATAAATGTAAGTAAATAACAAAAAAACACTGTATAAAAGAAACATCACTAGTCAAATAAATTTAGTCGGATAGATAAAACAAAAGCCATTGACTAGAATTTGTGTATTAGATGGGGTTTTCTGTCCTGTATAATATCTTCCACGCCACCAAAAGAGGTTGGTAAGGTTGTAAAATTGAAATTATTTCAAAATTATATTGAATAGAAACAAAAGGAAATAGAATTATAAAATTTATTAACTAATTAATTAAAAGAAACGCACGTGGTGTATACAAGCGAGAAAATAAGCAAGGGATATTATCATGAAATTATGTATGATGGTAATTGAGAGAAAAGTAAAAGGAAAGTGGATGACTAGTAAAGTTTTCTAAATTGATAGCTAATGGATTTATTTTGAGAATATTGTTAAAATAAAGGTTGTCGGAGAATATATTAGTCTAAATCATTTAATTAAAGATATATTTTATGAATCAAAATAGAAGTGTCATCAGAAGTCAACTTTCATCCTCAAGTAGGAAAAGGGAAAGAAACTGATAATACTTGATTGTACTAGTTAGGAAAAGATAAATTTGAAAGAATATTTCGTAACTAGAGAAAATTTAAACAGAAAAAAATATCATCTGAAGGATTCTAGAAATTGTTTGGCAGATACATAAAATGGAATACTGGTATCGTATTGGATAGTTTCCCGACAACCGGCACCACTAAAGTCCAACCGATCAGTTATTTAAAAAAAAATTCAGATGCGAAATTTTGTAAAATTTCAATATAAATTGATATCTGTCATTATTTATTATGAAAGGAAAAAAAATATTTACAAATACCGGCAATATTCCACAATACCCAACGATACCCAACAATAATATGAATTGATGTCAAATAAGAGTTTCTAAGACTTATCATGTTCACATTGTTTCCTTCAACATTTTTCTATTTATCCGAGTAACCAAATTTAATTGTCTAACGATTATTTATGAGCAACAACAACTTTTCGATATATATATAATATCAACTGAAATATTATCGACTTACTTGATTGCATTAAAACAACAATAAAACAATTGAAACCGTTGTCAAAGTGATATAATAGTGATATAAAATTTCGATTTGTATATATATATATATATATATTATATATATATATATAATATCAATATCCTAAATTTATTTATATATATTAGATATAGAAAGTGTATCTCTAGTGTATTGTCTCTCTGTCTATTATGATAGTTGACTGCTCACAAACAATGAAATCCAACCTGTTCAATAAAACAACAGTTCGATTTTTAAATTTTATTATTTAATTTTAATGATTTTAAAGTTTCAAAAACTTTTTAAAGATCTACTTCAATTTCAGAATAAGTGCCATTGAAAAATTAAGTCAATCAGACAAGAACGTTAATTAAAATAATTGATACTCAAAACTACTTTACGAATTACCAAACACATCACAACGCAACTATCAAATTTTTAAATATTTTTCATTTTTTATTTTTTAGTTTTCCTCCGTTCTTTGTTTTTTAAACGTATTTAATTTCCAATTAATTTATTTCAATTGAAACATAAAAACAATATTTTCATGTCAATATTACAATAAAATTGTCATAAATGAAAGACATTAATGCTGCATTCCTATTGGCTATTAAACCGACCAATGACAATGAAACTTCAACTATATATTAGTCAAATTAATTTTTATATTAATGACAAAGACGAATTTTAATTTAACTAGTTATTTATAACTCTCAAAAGGAAACTGTTGAATGATTCAAATTTCCTTGCGATACAAAATTATCGATTGGATTCTTAATTGCTCATTTTGTGGTTCTGGTTTATTTATACATTATTAGGGTGAGTTATTGCTTTCTTGTTGTTTAGCATTAAATGGTAATTTATATATTTTTAAATTTATTATTTAAATCGAATTCTATTCATCGTGTAATTTAAATGTTTGCTCTATTTTTAAATTGAATATTGGTAATTGAAAATAACAAGTTACTCCAAGCGATAAATGAAAATAAAAGAGATATTTACTGTTTAGGTTTCTGTAAATATTCCATCTATATATCGCATTTGGTTGTTTGGTTAACCTTTACGATGTAACTGAAAATGTGTTTGCATAAAATCAACGGTTTCTTTTTTTTGTTTTTCAATAATGGAATTGGTTTTTTTTATCATATAAGCATATAGAAAACTGAAAGCTTTAATCCATTTTGATATGGATTTTGATAGATTTTCAATGAGATTTCAAATTCTGTCGAGTATATAAATATTTTCCATTGAATTAATTTCAATTTAATTTTGGATTTTTCTATTTATAATCACAAATTTTTCCAATGTTGTACTTGATGTTTCGTTGTAAAGAAATACTCTCAATTATCCATGGTCACATTAACGGAGGGGGAGGGGGTTAATTAAAAAAAATTTGAAATATTTTAAGAAATAAATTTTTATGTTATTTCTGCATTAGAGTATCCAGAAAAGGCAAATTATTGTTTAATTTAACTTATTATAAATATATTGATGAGATTGTAAAGTAAAAATATACATTACTAAAATAATTACAAAGTTATCATATAATTACGTAATAATTAATATTGTTTATTATTAGAACTGTGACGCTATAAGAAAAAAACTAAATATTTTAATTACAAATAGTGCAGTCATTTTTAAAAATATTATACAAATATAATTTTAAATAAATTTTAATAATATAATGTTATTTATTTATTTTTAATATTGAAAAAAAACCTGTTACAATGTATTCAGAGAAATACGTAATTATTAATATTATTTTCTGAGTATTGTCATTTAGTTTATTAAAAATGCTCAATTTTTTATATTTTATGAATTTTTAATTACATCCGAGTTTTTATTCATTTTATTTTTGGTTTTTCCCTGGTTTCACATTCTCAAAACTCTGATTTTTTTTTATTTTAAAAGTAATCATATTATTACATAATAATTAATATTGTTTACTCTTAGAACTGTGACGCTATAAGAAAAAAACTAAATATTTTAATTACAAATAGTGTGCATTAGTAAGGTGATCAACTATACTCATTTACTGAATTTTGTACTCTTTTTACGCCAACTGTACTCTTTTCAAATCCTATACCGTGAAAGTCTCATTTGTATAATTTTATACTCATTTGTATTTCTAAAACATTTTTTAGATTATTTTATTTCAATTTTATTAATTAAATATTTAAAATTATTTTGACAGTGATTTAAATTTCATATGCGCATATTGCTTGCCGTTTCCGGCACGTCAGAGGACAGGTCAAACACCAGACACGAGTTTGACAGTGATTTTAATTTCGCGTGCACATATGGTTGCAGTTTCCGGCACAATTGAGAGGACGTACCTGGAGAGATAGATAGATAGATACTACAGACCTCTTTTTCTAACAACGTCAAAATTACATTTGTGAAAAGAGATAGATACATCTATCTCTCCAATATTTGTGTACGTAATCCCCAGGCTGATCTTTGATGTGCAGTATGCACATCCTCATATGTTTTTGACCATCTTTCAATGTATATCCTCATTTAGCAAAAAAAAATCCACTCCGAAGAAAAATATGTTTTTAAAAGAAACTAAAGTTTTTATCGTTTTTTCTTCTTTTTTTTCACCTATGAAATACTTGCAAAGTGTACTCTTTATGAACAAAAAGTAGTTGGTCACCTTAGCATTAGCAGTCATTTTTAAAAATATTATAAAAAATATAATTTTAAACAAATTTTAATAATGTAATGTTAAATTGGTTTTAATAGGACATGTAATGCATGATACTAATAATAAAAATGTTAATTTACTGTAAATAAAAAAAGTAAACTTATTACATTACAATGAGATAATTACTATCAATATTATTTAGTGTGAGTACGGTTACATTAGTTCAGGAATAAAGCTGAATATTTTTATATAAATCATGCGCATATGGGGGTCACTTTTTAAAAATTTTTAATAAAATTTAAAATCAGTTTCAGCAGTTGAATGCTCGACATTTGTTTTAAGATGAATAAAAATGAATTATAATGTTACTTTTATTTTTTACTATTTTATTATTAGACTAATACTGATAATAAAAATATTTTTTTAATATATAAATATTAATCATATTAATGAGACTAAAATAAATTTTTTTTCCTTTCACTTTTTTGTTTTTAATATTAAAAAAATTTATTTATTTTTGTACACATTTTTAATATTGGAAAAAAACCTGTTACAATGTATTCAGAGAAATACGTAATTATTAATATTATTTTCTGTGAGTATTGTCATTTAGTTTATTAAAAATGCTCAATTTTTTATATTTTATGAATTTTTAAATACGTCCGAGTTAAATTATTCATTTTATTTTTGGTTTCGATCCTGGTTTGACATTTTCAAAATATGGATACTGTTTTTTTTATTTTAAAAGTAATCATATTATTACATAATAATTAATATTGTTTACTCAGAACTGTGACGCTTTAAGAAAAATACTTAATATTTTAATTACAAGTTGTGTGCATTAGCAGTCATTTTTAAAAAAAATTTTAAATAAATTAAAAAATATATTAAATTGGTTTTAATAGGACATTTAATGTATGATACTAGAAGTAGAAATGTTAATTTACTGTAAATAAAAAAAGTAAATTTATTAAATTATAGTGAGATAATTACGTAATTATCAATATGATTTAGTGTGAGTACGGTCATCTTAGTTAATAAAAAAGCTGAATATTTTTAATACAAACCATGTGCATAATGGGGCTCACTTTTTAAAAATATTTACTAAAATTTAAAATAAGTTTGACATTCTCAAAATATAGATACTCTGTTTTTTTAAATTTTTATTTTATTGTTTTTGAAGTAAAATATTTAGCGTTGCTTATTTGATAATTATTTAATATTTTTAAAAAATTCGAAATTCTCAATAAATTCGAATTTTGAAATATTTGATTTATAGATTTAATAAATTATAAAATTAAATGTAAAAATTATTTTTAATTCAATCACATTATATTAGACAAGTATTCGAAAAAAATAAAATATTTCAAATTCCTGAAATCATTTGTTTTGGAATATTTTCCGGTAAAGATTAGCCATGTATTTTCTTTTTTCTACTCTCTTGATTTTTCAAGTGTATAGAGTAAATAGTTCATCAAACACATTTGCTTGATAAACCTTTTGAGTTTTGTTTAATTTTTTGATTTAGTTTTCGGTTGATTCTGGCATTTTTAAATTACTTTGGGGCTTAATTTTTTTATTTTTAAGTTCCATGAGCTTTAAACGACATCAACTCCTTATTAATTAATTAAAATATTGCTGCATAATTATAAAAGCTGACCCTCGAATATATTATCTGGTGTAAGGATAATTTAAAATTAAACAACTGTCTTTCAAATTATGACGTTTTTTATTAACTTGTTTTTTAAATTTTACTAAAATAATTATTTATCTATCATGTTAGAATATTTTTATTTCTTTTTACTACATGTTATAAAAATTATTCCATGTAAGACATTAATTTTTTAATGCTCATGTGATAGATTTGTTTACTTTCGATTACTTTACAAAATTTTCTTCCTTTTCCTTTATAGCAGTGTTTTACAAACCTTTTTACTCTGTCATCCTTAATCTGTTATTGTTTTCCGCGGCTTACCAATTTTCTCTTCAGAAGATTAAGCAAATAATAGTAAAATTGTAGTTTTGCAAATAAAATAATATTTTTAAATTTAAAAATCATAAAATTTATTGAGCTTGATTCTGTGAACAAATTTGTCTTATTTTCGGCTGAAAATTGAATAAACAGTCTCGCATCTCACTACCAATCACCTGCAGCTTCTCACGTTTCTTAATTTGAACAATTTATTATCAAAAAATTGAATTTAAGGATAATAGTGGAATATTTATTGAACAAAAATACTATAGGTATAAAATATAGGTATAAAGCTAAGTTCTTTTTACTTTATGAAAGAAAGTAAAGTGCTTTGTTTTGATGGTCTACACCGCCCAAATTTTATGTACTTCTTAAACACTGATTTTTTTGAAAATCATAACTCATTCATAATTCCGTTACGAAAATGCCAATAATTTCTATTATTTTCTTTGCTTTTCACAATGTTGATCAGGTCTTTTCAGTATTTACTTAAAAAGGCTGCCGACTTTTCGATTTTTATACGAATGATCGGTTTATAGAAGAAAACTAAACGAATATAAATGAAAGGAAAATGAAAATAGATCAAATGAAGAAAAAGATAAATTATATTGCAGAATATCTCAAGTTTCAACAAATCATTTAATCTGTTCAATCTGAGCGATTGAAATGTGTTTTAATAGGATTTTATAGATTTTTGAAAAAATTTAATACCAAAAAATTATTGTTTTTTTTAACTGCAAATTGGCAAAATTATGTATTTTTCCAAATCAAAAACGAAATATTCACAAAACTAGCAATATTGACAAAATTAACATTTTCCCTAGACTATTTATATTGAACTATTAATAAGTGTTGCACCTATAATTTTTAGCTTTCCTTAAGAATTTATTTATCTATTGTTATCTTTCAATGGAGAATTTCTGAAAAACTCTATTCAAACTATTTCGGAATTAAAATTTGTTAATGTGACCCACCTGAGAGTTTCTCTTGAACATTTTTATGTTGGGCTAATTTAAACAATTTATTATATAATTAATAGTTATAAAATTTAGTTTTTTTTTTAATATCTACCACAATTTTTAATGCTTATTTTCTTCAACTTTTTGTAATTTTAACCCTAAATATTAAAATGTCATTTCTAGTTAAATTATCAATTAAAAATTTCATTATGTAGCGTATAAATGTTGACAGGTTATGTATTAATTTAAACAATCAAATATTGTTAAGTATTTTAAAATAAAAGATAAAATATTAAATATAATAATTTTTTTAATATTTTATAAATTAAAAATATAAAATAAAATTTTATTAATTTCCATTTTAAAAGATTATAGACAATTATGTAAAATTAACGTTATTATGGTGAAGTTCTAGAAATTAGGAAAAAGCTGCTTACCGGATGTGTGGTAATTGGAGCGACATTTTCACAAATTTCTTTTTGGATGCTTTTAAAAATGAATCTGAATATCTCTATATTCTCTGTATGAACTCTATGCCTCATTACAGAACGATGTTCCGCTTCCACTATGTGGCGCGCCCAATAAGTTATTAAATTGTACGAGAAATAGATATAGCACGCGATTATACTTTAATATGTTTAGGTAATTAAAATATATTTTGTTTGAAATAATTGCGCCAGAAAATGTCAGATAAAGGCGCACTTGTATTTTTTATTTGGGAAAGGCTGGCAGACCTATGGAGGTTGGAAATGAGAAGAAAGAAATTCTGGAAAAAATCATTATGACAACAGACCTTACACAACGTTAAAACATATCTAAAAGAAATTTGCATCAGGAAGCTGTGTTCACTATTTTGTTTGGGGATATACAACAAAGGTGGTTCAGGTGTTGTCAGAAAGATTTGGAAATCCTTGAAAACCTTGGCGATGCTTTTCTGAAATACTTAAACACTAAGGATAAGACATTTCTGAACCTATACATACCTGAAACTAAACTTGAATACGCCAAAGAAGAAACCATTACTGAAAATGAGAACCTGACACATCTCACAATAAATTTCTGATTTTTTTGGAAGATGTTTTCAAAATGAATTTATGTGCTTCATATTTCAACATCAACAGCGACTTTTATGTATAATAGGAAGCAATAAGAGAGCGGCAGAAAAGAATAACTAATAAACTCTTGCTATTTCATAACAATATCCAAATCCACACATCCTTCAACAGCAACGATTGACTCATGTTGATTGCCACTAATGCCTCAATCACTTTACATCATCGTCCTTGCCCATATTGAGGTACTTTGATAGTACATCACTCAGAGAAAATATTATATGTCAAGTAGATTGCAGTCTAAGAAGGTAGCTTTCCTCTAATTTCCATTTCACAAGTTTAGATTATATAAAATATTTGAACTTGCAAGTAAATTATATATTAGCAAATATATTTCGACAAAACATTTCGAACGATGAAATTATTTTTCTATACAACTAATTCAACTTTTACTATATTTTCATTTCACAGCAAATCGCTAGAGCATCCCATCAGTTTCATACCGTTCCGCCTCTAGTCTGCTACCTCTAATTTAATGCCTACTTAGTCGACGTAAACATTCATTAAATTATTATTCACTTTAATTCATATGCGTATTAGCTTTCAATTAAGCATGATATGTCAATTATGATATAACTAACAAATAAAGTGCTTAGATAGACGAAATACAAATACATTTTGACATTCATTCTTTTGAAACTTAATCTTTTCATATGGTTTCACTGTTCTCTTACATGTCACAAAGGTGACAACGCATTGTAGAATATCAATTATTGAAGGTTCGCTGATAGTGCAAATGGCTTACATCGTTTTTTTTTCTTTTCTTACAAATATATACAAACCAATTAACGTATACTCTATACCATTGGTTCTTTAAGTGGTGGTCTGCGGATTACTGACCACCAGTCCGTGGGAGAGTAAAAGGTTAGATTTAATTTTTCACTTTTTATTTAAAATCGTTAAATTATCTGAATGTTACTTATTTTAACATTGGAGCAATAAAGGCTGCTCTTGTTGACGCTCGTCCTGTAATTTAGCAGTAACCAATCATTAACAATTACATATTACCGGTCCACCACTCGCAGAGTTGTAATCAGATCAACTACTCTATAAGACATTCATTGTTTTATTATTAGTATATAAATGTAACAATTGCAATTGAAGTCAAAATGAAATAATTTTTCCAAAAATTATTTAATATTTTTTTAGATTCTCTTATCATTTAAATTCTAACATTTTCTCTGATAGATACAATCTACTAAGGTTAGTTGTTTAAATGACTCTTCGACATCCTTTCCCGTTTTATTTTAGTTGACAATTTAAGAGGCTGGGTTCTTTTCAACTCTTCTTTCTTCCCTTTCTCATCAATTTTCCTTTCTTCTTCAAGTTCTATGTCATGCTTTGTACTTAAATGGTTGTGAAAAAGGTTGTATTTATTCCTGTAGCTAATTTCACTCTTTTTCATATGGCTCATTATGAGTTAAGTTATTATTGTATTTTGAAAGAATAAATTGTATTCATAAACCTACTTTCAAAAACGACCGTTCTAACTTTATTCAGTCACAAGAAGTAAATATTTTTCAAATAAGCTATTATTGAGATAAGTGCTAAGATTGTTTTTTTTGTTTTTTTTTATAAATTAATTTTATATTACAAAATTTTAAATTTTATATTTAAACTGTTGCTTGCTAATTTATTTCTATAATAACCTTTTGCAAATATATCCATTTCGACAAAATTTGAATCAGTTACTCCAAAGATTCCTAACCTTTTTATAGTCACGGTCCCCTTGATAGCCATAAATATTTTCCCGTTCTTCAATCCTTAATTATTTATATTTTATAAAATATTATCAATTAACAACATTAAAATTGTTATTAAACAAAAAGAAATGAAATATTATTCATTACAATAAAAATTAATACTAAACAAATTTCCTGACAAAACTATATTTTCTAAAGCGAATTAACATTTTTAAAATCAGCTACAAAATGTAAAAAATTTTAAATTTAACTTTCGTTGAACTATTTTGAACCGCTGAAAGTTTTATTTTTATCTTGAATTTCTCGTGCAAATGACCTTGAAATATATTGTTTTCGAAAATGAATTTTGTTTAAATCCATTCGATATGGTTTATTCTGCACATCTAGGCGGAGCTCCGCCGAACCTTTTGCGAATAGAGAGGAAACTGTCTTTACCATATAAATTGTTTGTTAAGCTAATAAATCATTTTATTACCGTAACAATTACAATTGAGTTTAGAAATTTCATTCAATATCAAACATTATAATTTTGCCACAATTTACAGCAGCCTCACCAAATTCGTAAATGTGCCGCACTTTGGAAAACGCGATTTTACGAAGTCCTCTGAATCCTTTTGATTTCGATCTCCAATTTCTACAGAGATGAATAGAAAATATCCAAATGTATCAGACCTTCTATCCGTATGAAATGTCGCATCAACTGGTTAATTAGCAACATTGAAATGCCAAAATATTTTGAAAAAAAATATTGAAAGCGAATATTGAAAATTGCAATTACAACCAAAAATTGAACTTGTCAAATGAAATATTACACAAAATTATTTGCTAATAATAAAAACGTGGAAAAAAATACAGAAAAAATATGATATAATAAAAATCGGTGGATTCCATATCCCGTTAGTGTCAAATGTGATTTACAAAACAATTATTGTAAACAAATTTTCATGATATTATCAATAAGTTTTCATTTTTTCTGTTATTTTTCCAAAATTTCAATGAAAAATAAATTTTTTAAACAATTTTTCGAAAAATATAAATACAAAAAATTTATATCGGAGCTTTATCAATTATTATTTGTCGTATTGTTATTTAAAATATAAAATTACAATCTCATTAGGAATTCTTTGTAATAAATATCCTAACAGCCCAATATCTCTTTTAACGTTATATTAATGAGAAATGCCTCCAATGAGTTTTGAATTTATTTTGGAATTATTCAGTGTTTAATTAATAATAATTTATTAATCTCCAATTTTATATTTCTTCTATTTTGATTTTTAATGAATTATAAAACATGAAATATTTTAGATATCTTTGGTGGGAAATTAGGTGGCTTTTATTGCTTTAGAAATATCTAAATATGTATAATAAAACGTGGCATTCAGTCGTAATTGCTTTAATCTAAATAGCAATAATCATTAAACTAAAAATTATTATTATTATAATTTTAATATTTATTATTATTATTATTATTATTATTATTATTATTATTATTATTATTATTATTATTATTATTATTATTATTATTATTATTATTATTATTATTATTATTATTATTATTATTATTATTATTATATATTTTTAATTGTCTGGAAGATGATGAGATAACACTTAAAACTTCGTATTATTTGTTATGAAATTTGATGAAAGAGTTCAGTCCATCATCATAAAAGCATGTACGTTATTTTCAATTAGAGATTCAAAATATTTTAATCCAATTATGCCATTTTATCGTGAAAATTAAAACTATTAATGATAATTTTAAAATAATTTTCATTCACTAATGTTTCATTTTTGTTTAAAAATGGTAGTATTATAAATGTGACTTTTTTCTCTATGAAATCGGCAAATATTTATTTTTAATGAAAACATTAATAAATTAAAATGCAAGAAAAAGTGTTATGAAAAAGTGAGTCTGAATGAATTTATTTCTTAATGGATGTTGGTAATATTCCCCATTCGATGATATAAAAATGGATTCGATATATTATTTTTATAACAGTTTTTATTAAAAAATTGACTAATCTAAAAATACTCTATTTTAATAAATTTTTGTTTTTCTTAAAAAAATTATCTACAACAAACCAAGAATATTAAATATTGAATTATAATAATAATAATAATAATAATAATAATAATAATAATAATAATAATAATAATAATAATATAATAATAATAATAATAATATAATAATAATAATAATAATAATAATAATAATAATAATAATAATAATAATAATAATAATAATAATAATAATAATAATAATAATAATAATAATAATAATAATAATAATAATAATAATAATAATATGTTAAACAAGTAACAGATAATTGTGCTACAAAACTACGGATTAAACAAGAAAATTTTCGATTATGAGATAATTATTTTCTATTTCTTATTATCTATTGAAAAACTATCTTATAATCACAACTTTTTTCATATTTATTTGTTTAACATCTAATTTATCCTGCATCAAAGAAACCAAAAAAAAATCTAAAATTAATAATAATTCTAATAGTAAATAATAATATAATATAAAGACATTAATGAACTGTTATATAGTACAACATAAATTGTTGCATAATTCTAATATACGATGATTATAATTTATGCCATAATTTTCAGTGTATAAATAATAATTTTAGAATCTTAAGGATATTAATCATGTCCTTATTCCTTATCTTGGCAACGAAAAACTTGATTAATTATGTAATTTGGAGATAGTAAGTAGTAAATAAAATTCTGAGCATCGGAAATATGATCTAAATTCATCAATCATATCGAGAAATCGGTTGAATTATATAAATATAAGATATATATATATATATATATATATAAATACAAATATAAATATCATTAAAATTTTCATTTCTACCATTGTCGGAAAACTTTGTTATTAAATGGCAAAAGTTCAATGCAGTTCTTAAATGTATCCAAATTATTTGACTGATTTTTAATTAGTTAATTAATTATTATTATTTTGAATTTAAATATCGAAAAAATAAAGGCCTATTATTAATAAAAACTCTAGGAAATTATCCTCATCTTCAGTCTGCCATCATAATCTTTGTTAAATGTTATATACGGAAGCAATAATGATGTAATAGTTACGATTTAATGATTTATTTAAATAATCCTAAATGTGTTTAAATGTGCTGCTGATTGAACGTTTATTTGAAGGGATTGTGATTTATTCACCAAAGGCTCACATAAAATTCTTTACCACATTATTGAAGTTTTTATATAAAATTTTAAAATCTTTTAAATCAGTTGTGCTTTAAGACATTTTTATATGCTCAATAATATTACTCATGCCTCTCAATCGGCTATGTTCCTGAACCCGTGTGCGAAGATGAGGGGAAGCCTCTCCAATGTATGTGGCATTTCACCCATTACACGAAAATTTATACACTAGATCAGAAACTAAACCTTTTGGGGTTTGAGATTTATTACTAAACATAATTATTGATTTTAACGGTTTTGATACTATTTTAAACAAATTTGAATTGTCTAATGATTTTGAGAGAGACAATTTAAAATTTCTAAAACCTTCCGAATATTGAATTACCAAAACATGCGATTTTTTTGAGTTCACTATCATTAGGTGGGCTATGGTTGTCATTTTTTTCATCATAATCAATCAAAATCGATCAATTGTTTCCTTAGTCAGTCTTTCTACAAACGCCTTAGAATATTCATTTTAATTCAAAAGAGAAACCAGGTTTTGTATACTTTTGTTAGTCTTTTCAAACGTTGAAGATAATGACTAGTATCTAAAAATTAAATCCTTAATCATATTTCTATTATATTTAAAGCCACAAAAGCTATTCAAAGTATTGTATCCGTTATTGTATTCGGTTTCAAAACCTTAGCCGTTTTTTCGACTAATAAATCTAAAAATGAAAGATAAGAATTGACTTCTACTGTGAACTTATTTATTAGAATGAAGTTCATTCATATAATTTAAAAAAGGAACAACATCATCAGAACTAGAAAATACTAAAAAGATATCATAAACGTAACGTTATTATATTTTAGGCTTAACAAAAGGAAATTCAGAAATCTATTTCTTTAATTTTGAAAGAAAGATTGACGGTGTTTTTCGAGCTTTTATTATTATTATTTAAAGAGAACACCAATCCAAAATATATATTCAGCTACAATATATTTCGACTGATTAACAGTCGTCGTCAGGTACTTCGTCTTGAACTTTAAACTATTTAAAACAAATCATCATTAATACTTAAAAAAATTTCTGCTTTTAAATTCTCAAATCATTTTATCTAAAATTAAAAATTTTGCAATTTTTTAGAATCACAAATTTTCAACGAAATTTTTTAAAAAAAATTTACCAAAACTATTTTACACTTAGTTTCATCCTGCATCAAAAAATTGCGCTTACTAATATCAATCAATTCAATGAGTCGACTGTGATCGAAACCTTGAGAGCGGAATTTTTGATAAAATGTTTTGAGAATTTAAAAGCAGAAATTTGTTTAAGTAATAATGATGATTTGTTTTAAATAGTTTAAAGTTCAAGACGAAGTACCTGACGATGATTGTTAATCAGTCGAAATGTATTGTAGCTGAATATATATTTTGGATTGGTGTTCTCTTTAATTTAGTTCTTTCGCCAATTTTGTGTGATTATTTATTATGTATTATTATTATTGTTATATATGCGCGCGTGTGTGTGTAAATAAATAATCATATTAAATTTAGGATGAACTACCTAGAATTGAGTTCTAAGAGTTCTTTCCGCCATTATCCTGATATTTTAGTTTCTTAATTTTATATATCAATGAAAATTATTTAAGTATCATAATAGATGTCAAGACAAATTGTACATAAATTGTGAAACTCTATATTAAATTAAATGACAGGACTTTGAAATTCTAGGATTTTAGTCTTTGATGTGAATCGAAGATTGTTTAAACTAATTAATTTTATTATGTTAAGAAAATATTACAAAAACTAGATAGAGCTATATAATATTGTGTTTACAAATTCTAATTAATTTCAATAATTTAAACAAACGTTCTTTGTAAAATTATTATTTCTAACAATACCTCATTCTTTAAGTTTTATTTTTATTTTAAATAATACACAGTGATTGATGATCCTAAATAAAAGTGATGCTTGTCAAAGAAGTAACAGAGAACTTAATAGAATGAAATTACTGGGAAAATGAATTTATAGTACATTTTTTCTCAAATAGTAGTTGGTGAAATAAGAAAAATAAGTAAAATGGTAAGTGATTAAATTGTAGCCATATTTTTAAAAAACAATTGTTTTTTTCTTTCTGTTCTTTTGCGAAAAAAACAAAGCAAATACAGTTTGTTTTTGCTACACGGGTTTAAGACAAAAATCTTTCAAAAAAGTTACTTATTATTGAAAAACAAATATTGGTGCAAAATTTTTTTCGACGCTGAATATTTAATAGATTTAATTCCTATAAATTTATAAATAAAAACAAATTCTGTTAGTCATGGAAGATGCAAGATTTAAGAGACGAATTACCTGTTCATATTTTGTGAATCATACATGAGACATTATTGTTAGAAAGGAGAGTTTGACTCAGTAATTTATGTTTTATAATCGCCAACATGTTCTTTTAATAGCAAAATATCTAATGAGCTTCTCCGCCACTAAAACAATTTAACTCCCGAATTTAAAAGATGCAGAACTGAAGTTCTTAGCGAGTGACATCTTTTTGCATAATTGTTCAACACTTCGATAAAGAACTATGATTATTTTCATTAGTTCAATAAAAATATTTTCCAGTAATTTCGAGCCACTATTACAAACCGAATAACGGAGGTCGTAAACGCAATGAGAATATTTCGGCGTACACCTAACAAGTCTCTGCCTTCTTGTTGAGTAAATTCTAGTGATGATTCTGCTTACATAAAAATGCGTCTTATAATCGCTAACTTCCCTTCATTGTGAAGCCTTCTTTCTACGAAGCCTTGAAGTTGCCATTATTAGGTTAGAAATTTTTCAAAATAATTTCCTAATGAGGTGATATAAGGGAGGAAATTATAATATATTACTCGATACATAAAATAATAAACTATTCATTCACAAATCAGATAATCTTATTATATATTTGAATATTTCAACCTTTTTAATTTGAGTGGAGAAAGATGATAAAAACGATATAATTTGACAATTATTCCGGTTTTTATTAATTTTTCCCGAGGAATTTCTCAGTAAATCTTGATTTCCTATTTTTGCATGAGTACATATTTTACTGGGTTTCTCTCTTTTGTAAATTGGAAATATTTTCTAAATTTTAGTTACGTTTCCATCCGTAATTGCATTATTTTAGAATATAAAATATAAATTTAAACTCTGAAATAATTATAAATATTTTTTATTATTATCGACTACTATTATCAAATAATATTAATAATAACTTCGATGAAGGACAGTGCATATTAAAGATTATTATGGTAATTTTATTTCACGTTGGTTAATTTTTTAACTTGTAAAATTTATGTTTGTGTCAAAATGTATAAAAGAGTAACCGATTGTAAAATTTTATACAAAAACTATAATAATATGTAAAAAAGAATTTTATGTGAGGTATTGGGGATTAAATCACACTCCTCTCAGTTAACACATTTAACCTGCAACGGATTTATTATGATTGTATATTTAACTCATTACATTATAACTATTGCGTCATTTCCCCCCGTATATAGCATTTAGCACATATTTTGATGTCAGACTGATGAAGAGGATGATTTCCATGAAATATATTTCGTTTATTAAGCGTTCTAGCGTTTTTATTAAAAATGTGCCATTATTTTTTTCTATAATATAGATATAAAATAACAAAATAATAATAATATTATTGATGTCACAGTTCTTTTTAAAAATAAATTAAAAGTAACGTAAAATTCCTTCTTGAAAATTTATCATATCCTAAAATATATATTTATAAGTACATTAAAATTTTTATTTTTTTAGATGTTTTATACATATTAATTCAAACAAAGGTGATTTATTTGTTATATTCACAAACGTCCTCATCCTGCTGTCGCCCATAACAACACAGTGTATAAGACTACTCTTTCTTATTAATTAAACATATAAAGAAATGCGCTTCTTTGGATAATTTGCGTGATTTGATTTTAAATATATTTATTATGGTGAAGATGAATTATAAAATTTGGCTTTCAAATATCTTCAATAGATCAACCAAATAATACAGCAGCAGCGTTATGAATAATTATTTTAATTTATTCTTTCTTTAAAATCGTCTAAACTAATTAACCGTTTACAGAGCGATTGCCAAATTCATTCGAACACTTTTGAATAAAACTTTTCATTAAGAAATGATTTGTGAAAATATCTAACCTAATAATGGCGACTTCAAGGCATCGTGGAAATACGGCTACACAATGAAGGGAACTTTGTGATTATTAGACGCATTTTTTATGTAAGCAGAACCATAACTAGAATTGATCGAACAAGAAAGCAGAGACTTGTTAGGTGTACTCAATTTCGGCCGTCATTCTTTTATAAGTATAAATAATTTTTTTTGAGAAAAGTCAAATTAGCGAGGCTTTTCAAGACCCTCGGAAAGTCTTCAAATCGCTTTCATAGGAAACTATTGCAACAAGTCCTTGCTTATCGGAAATAATACGAACCGAGAGATCATTAACATCATGAAATTTAGGATCAGTAGTCAATTGGGGAATTATTTTAACTGATTACCTTTTATGTTAGGCATCATTATGGAACCGGCCCAGTTGTCAGATTATAATTAATGAGAAAACTCTCAATATTTCTATATGAAATTATAATTCAAAACCAATAAAGTTAATGGAAATTGTTATTATATATCATGCATATTATATATCATGTCCGATTTCTGCTAGGCTTATATTCATGATAGGAAACCATACATTTCCTAGAGGTTTCTCATTCAACAAATAACCGGTTCCTCTATTTCTGAGGAGAACTCCCATATGCTTATAGGATAACTAAATGAATAACACAATGTAAATTTTTCTTAATATAAACTATGAAATTCTAATGTTTCTAATTATTTACAAGTTTTATCCTTTTCTATATTGTCTAAATTAAAATTAATGCCGTTGAATAAATTATTTTTTACATTGTTGGTATCTTTCAAAATTGTTACGAAGTTTTAATTTAATTTACTATTTTATTTTGTTGTTTTATTTTATATATTTTGTCTTTTTAGATAGATTAATTACCCAATCCCTGCAATATCATCGACCAGTAAGATTTTAGTTTTTCATTATTATAATTACATTAAAAATTTTATTTATTTAATATATAAATAATTTATTAAATAATGAATACTAAAAACCGATGAGTGATGTATCTATCTATTTATCTATCTATCTATCTATCTATCTATCTATCTATCTATCTATCTATCTATCTATCTATCTATCTATCTATCTATCTATCTATCTATCTATCTATCTATCTATCTATCTATCTATCTATCTATCTATCTATCTATCTATCTATCTATCTATCTATCTATCTATCTATCTATCTATCTATCTATCTATCTATTATCTATCTATCTATCTATCTATCTATCTATCTATCTATCTATCTATCTATCTATCTATCTATCTATCTATCTATCTATCTATCTATTTTTCATTGTCTACCTTTTTGTCAGTTATTTATGCCATCAACATTACATTACATATGAATTTTATTATTATGTTCAGAAGTTATAAGATTTATTTCTTAAACGAATGTCAAGAGCTCATAAATCTGTCTCTCGATTTGAAAAGAATCTTTGACACTTGACTCTTCGTCTATTTTGCAACACAAACGATTTGTCTTCGCTACAAGAATTTCTGATGCACTCAATCTCTCTAACATACCAATTACATAATTTTCTATGTGGAATTGTGACATTTTATAGTTAATCCGGATAAAATAATGCATGTTAATAAATTTTCTATTTGCTCATATTCCTCTTTGGGATGCTCCTTTTTTAAAATCCTCAATATAATTTCTTTTATGTTTCAGTAAATTTTGCTATGGCTTAGATTTTAATTAAAATCAATATACTATACTATTGTATATGAATATATGGTAATTTAAACAAAATATATAATTCATTTTTACCAATTTATAAAAACCATTCAATATTATTACGAATAGAGGTCACTTGTCAGATATGAGTTTTGAAATAAAATTTTAAAATAAATAAAATTATAACTATTGCTTCAATTTTCTTTATCTTCATTATATAGAAAAAAATATTAACCTATAGTTTGTAAGGAAAATAAAAAAAATAATAATAGAGAAACTGGACAAAGGATTTTACTGATGTCATTTTTGTAGAAACGGTTATGTGTGTGATGAAAACTGTATTTTTATTTTATAAAAATTTTAATTATAGCAATTATTTTTATTTGTTTATAGAAAATTATTTTATTTAAAATCAAGTATTTAGGAACATAAAACATATTTTCGAAATAAGTATTGTAATAATTTTAATCTTATAAAACTTTATTTTTACTAATCATATACTATGAATTCATGTCATTATAAAGAAAAAATAAAATTAATCAATATTAGGCCTATTGTTTAAATTAATAAAAAATATTATTAATAGAATTAGTTAACAATACATGGGAAACATATTGACTTAAGGAAATTTCTTCTCGAATACACATTGTTATTGAAATTTATACACTTTTAAAATAGTTGCATGTATATGTTTTTTCATAGAGACTTGTGCTTTTTTATATTATTTAGTCGGTTTTGATGTAGAGCTCTGAAACATTTTCTTTGTTACAATGAAATTCTTTCAATAATAATCTGTAATTTTTTCTGTAATTATTGAATTAATTGGAAAAAATTTAACATGTTTAGATTTTCACTTTTTAGTTAGGTTTTTAATATTTCTCTTTCCAATCGTTACTTTAGTTTTATCAGTGATCTAGTGAGGAAATGTGCCGTCTGCGACGAAAATAAATCTGGTTCATTGGTTCTAAGTTGTCAAGGCGGCCACTTTGCCGTTCATGATGTTCAAGCTCAAACAGTCCATCTGGTGGATTGTTGTGAAAATACATCCCTGATATCAACATTCACAAAGATATTACTCAACTGATCTCTTCATTTTAGGTTCGCCCCAGTTTTAAGTATACCTATAAGAAAAATTTATTCATGGGCATAAATTTCCTTGATCTTCCGAATCAAATATTTAGTATTCCGAAGCGGAATTGATAATTAGAGAAATAAAAGGACTGTCAGACCTCCATATTTTATCCATTTTCCGAGTTTTATAAAATGTGGAAATGTACGGAGGGCGGTAAACTACGAAGGTAAACAATAGAAAAAAATTAAACCGTAAAATAACGTATTTATTATTTTATAAAATAATCAGTAATTTTGGAAAACTTAGCCGACCTTTTTTTTGCCTGCAAGAAATTATCAATAACTTGTTCGCGCCCGAGAAAAATTAAAAAAAATCAAAAAGTGAAAACTATGGGAGGTGGAAATGTATAGATGTATGATTGTAATTTTTTTCATGAATCTCTGCATTTTGTGTATTCATACCCACTCAGTTTTTGTCGTTTTTGTTAAACATCGCGGTAGTTTTTTTCCAATGAATAGAAATATGAAGTAATGAAATTAGTTTATTGTCATTTTTAATCTCAGTTTAAGATAAATATTGACTTTATATTTGCGTTAGACTAACGAGTGTCTATTAAAGTTACAAGTTAACAAATGAAAATTAGAAATCACGTAAATGGCACAATGTGTGCTAAGCCGCTATATGACTCAATATGCCTATATTTTTGATTTAACTCCGGGCTGCAATTTGGATTATTCAGTAGATAAATATTTTTTATGTAGAATAATTTTTTATACATTCTTTGGTAACGGTTGGTGTCACTTTATAAATATTTAATTTAAAATAATTTGGTTTTTAATACCGAGAATGCCCCACTCTCTGCCTCCCTCACCACGTCATTGAGTTTTACTGCATAATTTTAAAAAATCTATATTTTCAAAAAGATTCTAATATAGTTGATGAAATATTCAACTTTACAAAATCATGGAAGTGCACCTATTTCTAGAAATACATGGTAGAAAGGTTCCAAAAAACCAGTTTAAACAAGACGCAGAACGCATACTAAAAGGAGGAATGGTTCAACTAACTTTTAGACTGTGAAAATCGAATCCACGAATGTAAAGTGTTAAAAATGTTCATAATACCAGGTTAAGTAACATAAGTTGAACTTTTCGCTATATTTTCTAATTCAGTAATGATACAACGAATTTGAACGTTTGCGTTCAGTGACTCAAAACATAAATAATGGGTATAGGTTACTATATCGGATATATATCACACAACTCGCAAAATGAATTATTCTTGGGATCTTTATACGGTAGTTGTGGTGGGGTGGTCACATGGATGTTTTGTCACAATTTCATTCTATCTTAACCATTATCCTTACAAAATTCCCATTAAAAAAGTTATCATATGGAATCGTAAAGGAGATCTTGAAGGCGCTAGTTTAGAGAAAACCTAAACCAATAATTCTATTTTCGGGGAAATCTCAAATCAAAAAATTCCTAGGAAAAATTTAATATGCGCCATTGGAGCTCCTCGTCCAGTTTTACTAAAACAACTTTTCACTGATGAATTTATATTAAAAGATTTATTTATTTACATAAATAAATATTGTTTTGCACAATAAGCATTGACTTATTTCAAATTCAGAGTTTTTCTTTACTTTGATTTTATTTTATCGATTTTTTAAGCTTTTGGCACAGTGTTTATTGTGAGCTCGGGGTAATCTAGCTCTAGCTGGACTTCAAGTTAAAAATTCTTCATTTTTCACTATAGGCTTCATTTTAGCGTTTTTCTTAACTATTTGTATTTGTGAAAAATCCTGTGAATTTGACGTGAAATATGGATTTGAAATTATATAATAAACTGAAATTTAATTAACTTTAATATTATTATTGTTATTGCGATTAATATTTTGATTGAGCTATTTTTAATGAAATTAAATAAAATTATCAAATAAACATTGTAAGCGCTTATTTTAATATTTTTTCCCCTAGAATTGAATATAATAATAAATTTTGCAATTTTTAAATTATTATTAATTATTTTTAATAATCTGGTGAATAAATTTAATAATGACTAATTAAAATAAAATATTTTTTCGGTATATTAAATTCTGTAAAGTTCGCTTAAATTGTTTGAAAATCCATTATCTTATATTATTAATTTTTTTAGGTGTATGCTTATATATTATTCATGACTAATTAAAACAAAATATTTTTTAAATCTTTTTTTAAAAATACATTATCTTTTATATTAATTATTTAAACAGTGTCTTGTAACTTTCTGTTAATTAGCAATTTTTACGGTTATTATTTAAACTCTAAATTAAGTCAGTATATTGTTATTTTTTTTTTATTATTGGGATAGTTTTGCTTGAATAATTAATTGTATCAAATGTCCCAAAGATAAATCTCAAATAAAACCAAGCGTCAACAATCACTTTCGTTTCCTTAGTATTATTGGGTGTAACATCTTGACTGGAGCATATGTCGACTGTTCGAGGGGATTATGTTGCATTTTCATTTCCTTTGAATATGGAAGTACACAATTCAAAAGAAGACAACCAAATCTTATTGGACTAGATTCACATTAGACGGGGGGAGCAGTTTCATAGATTAAGTAGCGACCTTTAAAAAAATTATTATATTAATATTCAAGTGGAGCCATGAATAGACGAAACAACAAAGCTATTTACTAATAAAGAATTTTTTCATATAAAATTATATGAAATATTGATTGAATATTATATTAATTGTGTGGTTTTGTTTATTCATTGATCAATTATCTATTATCTTTTATTATATTTCTGATCACTTGAACTGACCGTAATTGTATGATGATACCAGTTGATTTTCTACGGTGCTAGATAACTTATTATCAATTATTTTTGGTTTTTTCATAACTGAAAACCGTTTGTCGGATTTAACGTATACAATTTAAACAGAACAAATAATTAAATACAAAAATTTCTTTAGTATTATTAGCGGGATTTTTCTTTTGTTTTTTCCCCTTAGCGATTCCTAAATCTTTATTGATGTATTTTGCTTAAATGAAAATTTTACTAAAGAGTTTAATTTATTAAGTTGTATTTATATATGATAATTGTTATTCCCGTTTTTATTATTAACTGCTAAGTAGTGGAATCCCGCATCGAGCATTGCGTATCCCTCTTTTTAGAAAGCTCTTGATTTTTTTTATATTTAATAGTTAAATCTACAAGACAATCCAAACATCTAGCATAGGCTAATATTTCTTTCTTTCTTACGACATGGATTTAGTTTTTATACATCATACTATTAATGCTGTTTCCTGTGTTTTAATGTAGGTAACTGCAAGAATATTTGTGAAAATGCCTATATATCACCGATTTACTTCTAAAAAAACAATAGTTTACTAAGTAAAGTTTTCAACAGGGGTGCCGTAATGATGCCGTAGGTGTGCCTCGAAATATTATGAGAAATTGCGCAGGCATAACTTTTCTTACATGATTTTAAGAGGACGTAAGGTGTAATAACAAAAAATACCTTCGTTTGAACCCCCCACACTTTTATAGACCTTGAGAAATGCAAAAAGACACTGTTTTTTTGAAATCAATATATTTAAATTAATTATAATGTACTTATTATAAACTATTTTCAGTTATATAAAACAACAAATTATACATGTTTGAAATTATATTAAGAAATAGGGGTGCCGCGAGAAAAAATTACAAAATTAGGGTGCCTCCATTAGAAAGATTGAAAAACACTGCTTTACTTATAAATTTTTATAATTTTTTTTATTTAATATATAAAAACAATAAAATTAATTAATAAAAACAAAAGTTAATGAGTATTTTTGTATGTATAAGTTCTAATATTGATTAAGGTGTCGAAATAAATTTGTTAAGATTTTACGAAATTTTTCGATGGAACTCACTCTGACTCTTCGTGTTCACGATGAATACAACCAAAGTAGCCAATCCCAACAAAATCTTTATTTTTAATTTGAAAAAGTTTCAACGATTCACAAATAAGGCAAAATCAAACGAAGTAAACACCCAAAGGATATCATCCTCAATCCTAAGACCAAAACACAATTTACTTTTTCTTTAATTATCTCCTGTCGATACTCCCAGAAATTTCGCTTTACTTCTATCAAATGGCGCTTGTCGTCTACTGCTCTCTGCTTTTATAGCGATTTATCGCCCATCAATAATTATACCTAAATACGACAAAAATAGTTTTAAACTGGGTGTCATTTTTTTTCCAATTAGCCTTTTTCCTGGCAGCCCATTATCCTGGCATTCAACTGGGCAAGCATTAATTAATGGGTTCGCCTAAAGATAATTTAATTATTGAATTAATTTGTTTTTGGGTTCCTGAACCTTCAATATATTGATTTAATATTATTTTATCCGCCTTCAAAATCAAATTTGCCTCCGGATTTTTATAATTTCGAAATTTGATATTTTATTTCTTGTAATTTGTATAAACCTAACAAATTGAAGTCATTCATTCACTGCTTACATTGTAAATTATGCGATGCAGTACAGTGTAACCTGATGTCACCGGTGGTCCCATTGCATTGTACGTGTTAAAGTGCTGTTTTAAATAGATATTTACTTTGCGACTACATTTCACAGATTTTTTTATTACTTAAACATTCGGCTTCTGTTGTATTTATTATTTGTATATTTAAAACATAAATTTAATAGTAATTTTTATTAACATAAGTCGTCATTTTAACATTTTATTTAGAGCATTATAAAGTAGAAAAAATTGTCAATTATTTAGCAAAGTTTAACTTATTATTTTAAAGAATTTTCTCAATTTTTGAAGTATAAAATCTAGCGGCACCAATTTTCTATCTCAAATATAATAAATAAGTATTCTATTGATCGAAGAAGCTTTCATTTCAAGGTGCATATTTTGAACCATACTTGAAGTTAATTACTTTGAAAAATTTGTTTTATATATTTAGATTAAGTCAGTATTTTAACAAACAATAATGTGTATAGTAAAAACAGTCTCTTAATCCTTTGTGTGCCGCATTAAAAATGATTTGAATTATTCAAATTTGTTTTTTCATTGCAACTATAACGGCTACTGTCATAGCAAAGTTGCTGTAGGAATCGATAGATGACAACACTAGTATTGCATTAAATGCATGGTACAGCATAATATACCACAAGGCTGACAGAAAATAAATTATAATTTGTGGTATATCCTATATATCACCAGGCTTGAAAGGATTAATACCTAAAATTAACATTTTTAATAAATCACTTATTTAAATTTTAATATAATTCTGATATTTATTATTCATATAAATATTCATGGTTTACATTAAATAAGTAGCAAAAGTAAGTTTTTCTGCAAATCATATCCAATTTTGATTATAAAATATTTCCTTTCAATCCGACCCGAATCGTAGCTACTAATGTAACATTTCCAACTGAATATGATCTATGTTATTAAAAATTAACGATATTTAAAACAAATCAAAATTTGATCATATTCATATATCTATAATTTCTTTGCTATATTTTTTCTAAAAAAATAAAAATAAATCACGAAAAAATAGGAAAGGATAATTGCAAGGTTTTTTCTTGCATTAGAAATCTTTATTTGACAGGTGTAACGATAAATCAAAAAAATCCAAAAAAATTTTGCAGCCCGATTTCTAACATATATTTTCGAAAATTGAATTTATTAATATTTGTGAATGATCGACAAAACTGATACAATAAATATGCAATATAATCATAAGATGGAAATATTTTCAAGGTCCCATGACAATATTTTCCGGGCTTTAAAATGTATACAACTTTTCTTGAAACTGAAACCTAATAGAACGAACTTCTGACCGTTGAGGTGAATTATATTTGGATGTTAGATGGAGAAAAATGACCTTTTTTGACTATCTGATTACTCCTCTCTATGCTCCATTTCTTTTTCATTTTTGCGTTCAATCGAAAAGTGTGTATTTAGTGAGAAAAATACCTGGAAAAAAATGAACAATGATCTGAAGTTTAAAGAAAGCAACATCTTAATTTTCTGTTAATATAAGTAAAGAAAAGTAAAGTTCAAAACATTATTTTCTGACTTAAATGAAATTATGATGCCAGTTGCAGTATCTTATGACGTTGGGTATCATTTGGTTTAGCGCGAGAAAAAGATAAATAGCATAAATGCCAAATTTAAAGGAGAATCAAATTAAACAGTCTTAAATTGAAAACTTGAAAAAGGCTTTGCCAAATAGTTGGAAGTTCTATTTAAAAGTTTGAAAATTTGTCATCAAAAATCAAAAAAATAACATTACAATCATTCATATTGTTAAATATTTTCACCCGATTATTATTATTTTTAGCGTGACAGGGAGAATTTTTAATAGTTCAAGTCATAATAGTATTATATTATCATATAATTTCTATGATAAAGGACATGAATGCCCGTTTGATGGTTATCTCATTTCACTAGCAGTCTCCAGTCGATTTTTCAAGTATTTCTTACGCATTTTCTTTTTATTTACATAATACTTCAATATTGAATTTTTCATAAAATATGAACGCTGGTTTTAGTAAAATTATTAATTTGTTTCTTTTTGCTCTGATTTATTGAATAACAATAAGTCATTTCGAAAATAAAGGTAATTGATTAGAGCTAAAGAAGATAAAAGCAAATAGATAAATAAACAAAATAAAAAAGCAATATGTTAGCACATTATCTAGAAACATGATCGCATTTTTTGTTAGAACGATTAATTTATCGCAATATATCAATATTAAATATAATTTTAAATACACTATTAAATAACAATGATACACTTTTTGGCCTATTTTCTGATCTCGTTTATGGTTGTAATGGATGTAATGCCACATACATTGAAGAGACTACATATCATACCTATACACAAGTTTCGGCGCATGCCCGATTGAATGGAAACTGTAATATATAATATTGTGCATAATAAGACATGCAAGTTAAAAATAGACATTTCCAATTTTAAGGTGCTATTTAAAGACTTCGAAAAACATTTGCACTTCTTAATCGATAAAATAATTTAAAATTATAAATTTTAAATTTTGAGAGTACTTTATAAATGTAATTGAATATATAATTATTTATAACAGTTTTTATTAAAATAGCTGTCAAGATATTATCTTTTATTTATAATTTTAAATAGCGTTTTTTAAAATTTCTAATTTTGTTTTCCAAAAAAAAATTTTTTCAATAAATATTATTTTTTTTCAACTTTAAAATTATTTAATTACTTTTTATATAACTTTTTTATAATTAAAAATAAATAAATTGTTCCTCAAAACTTATATTTCTTCCATTTTCTTTCTCGACTGATGAAAACAGTACTAAACCTTACTCTCTTTTTATTTTCATTGAATAGTTTAAAATATTTTATATATTATTTTGGAAAAAAATAATCTTTATTGATAATCGACTAAATAATAAATGATGATCTTGTCGCGTGCCACAATAAGAGAAATATGAGATTAAAAAGAGACTATTAAAACAATGCAGAATCTTTGAATTTATGAATCCACGAGTTGGATGAAAACTTAATCCTAAGAATGTTAGGGGGTGACATTTAAGGTTTCTTAATAATTAATTTTCTCGGCTTGTTGAAATTTCAGAAAATAATTCTTGTGAAATATTTATTTATTGATTTTTCATTTTAATAAATAATTTCTGTTGTAATTAAAATAATTGCAAAATAAAAATTTAAATTATGTGTTTTCAAAATAAATTCAAAAGACAAGTTATTGGTATAATTTCAAGGAAGTCGGTGAGGAAACAACAACAGAGAATACATGCATATATGAAATTTAAACAAATCGTTCGTAGTTAAAAAAAAATTTTTACAAAAGTTTTAATAATTTAATTTTGCCGATACCGACATTATGACACGGCTCATTGGAACTTTTTGTGAATTTTTTTGTGACTTTTTAATCGATATGAGATGCCAACGGTAGAAATATGGTTATCATCCATTTAAACAATTTATTAATAATTGATCCGATTAAATTGTCGGGAACACTTTTATCGGTTTGCCTCTGTATTGTTGTCGTAGAGTTGTGGAATAAATATTATTTTGAGAAAATTGTTGTTTTAATTAGTGTAGAAATTAAAATATAGATCGATTTTCCATAACTGTCCTTACTGTCTGTTGTTTCTTTTCCCACGTATATCTAATTAATTAATTAATTAATTAATTTTTTTTTCTAATGGAACGGAGTTCCGGTTATTCTTTAACATTAATATTTATATTGTTACATTTTCTTCATTAAATTTCCTATTTAGCAAATATAAAATTTTCAATTGAAATTATAATTAATTAGTAAAATAACTTTCATTTAGTCGCGTTTTGAATTATTATTTTGTTGCTTTAAATATTAGTTTATTTGAATTGTAAGTTACGAAATTTGTGAAACCACTTTGGAGTTTCTTATTTTTAAGTGTATTTATTATAATTCTTTTTTCAATAAAGTAAATTATATATAATCATATTTTTAAAAAAAAATTTGGCATTGGATTTTTTTTAACAGTATTAAATTATGATTTTTATTGTTTAAGATTTTTTGAGTAAGAAAACACATGAATATTTACTAGGTCTATCTGATAAAACAAAATATATTAAAATAATTGTATTAATGGTTTTTTTATTTGAGACACTTTTTAATATTTTTTTAATATTTTAATATTTTTAATATTTTCTTTATAATATCATGATTACTTTAAATAGTTAATTAAATATTCATTTGCTTCAAATTCTCAAATTCTGTTTTCTAGTTCTTAATTGTTGTTGAACAGTCTTGGAAGTGTAACCATTTCCGGTATTGTTGTCGTAGAGTCGAAACCTTGGATAAAGTCATGTCACCCTTTGCTTAACTAATAACAATTTATGACATTCCTGTGATTGTTAATTGATTTAAACAAAAAAGCTGTAAATCGGTAGATATTGTCATTTGAATGTATGAGTACTCATTTTATTCACTTCTCAAAACATTAATGTTAGGGTTATGAAGTGTGAGAAATAGGATTTTCTCTGAATGCGAAAGTGTCAATTCTTGAAAATATAAGTTAAGTATTATACAGTCAAGCACTGACAAATATTATGTGAGGAATTTATATTTCACAACCAACAAAACAACAAAGAAAAAATCAATTGTGTTATTTCACAATTTCATTGATAAAATTTGAATCCGCTATTTCAGAAACCGATGGGAAATTGTATGAATTCTGGTTTTATTTACCAACGAAAAAAAAACAACTTATTTTTCGAAATAATTCCGAATGACTTTGAGGAGTGATATTTATTTGAACTAATCATTGTTTCATTTGAGGCGACAATTAGTTTAGAATTTGCTTTTCCTAAACAGAAGTGAGTCAACGAATAAACAAGAGAAAATTTTGTTGATGGAATATGTCATGGATTTAATAAAATAAAATCTGTTTGTGAAGAAAAACTCGTTTGTTATTTCCTCCAAACGTTAATGTCTTCACTTTATAGCAAATGGATTCGACAATGCAGTTGTATTGATATCAAATAAAGATTGTTTGCGATTGTTGAAATACTTTGATTTTTGTTTTACTATTTGTTGAGTTTGTTTGTGTAAATTTTTGTGTGTGATTTATTTGTTTTAATGGAATTTTAATTTTTAATTAAATATCATAAAAAATTTAAAAATAGTATTTTATTATTATTATTAATATTATTATTATTATTTTTATTATTATTTTTATTATTATTATTATTATTATTATTATTATTATTATTTTATTATTATTATTATTATTATTATTATTATTATTATTATTATTATTATTCAAACTAGTAATTAAATAGATAAGCCGTACTGTAGAGTATACATATTAAATGGATGAAAAAATTTCAATTATAAAACAATTTTTTCAATTTCAACAATTATTTTATAATCTAAATTGTTTTCATTCATTTAATATATTTAATAAATTATTCAAATAATTTACTTGCTTAAAAAATCAGCGTTTTATATAATTATTTTTACTATTATTATTATTATTATTATTATTATTATTATTATTATTATTATTATTATTATTATTATTATTATTATTATTATTATTATTATTATTATTATTATTATTATTATTATTATTATTAATCGCCAATCAAATGTTAACCATTCAGGTAAATATTTTTATTTTTGTTTATATACATTTTATTAACTGAGAAATTATTTGTCATCAAACAATTATTTTTATTATTAATATTTTTGAAAATATTTGGAATTCTGTCCTGTTTTTATGTGTGCAACAAATTTTTCGATTTTACATAAAGAAATTTTATAACAGTTTTCTTTTTCAATTAATTAAAAAAAATAGAATTAATATTTAATGGACAATTAATTATTCCTGAAAGTATTTTCAGATAAAATTTAAACTGCTTAATTGTTTTCTTTTCTATAATATATATATATATATATTAAGTAATTATTGCATTAGAATTATACCTGTCTCACATAATTGACTAATCTCCTAAATTCCATGAAAATTTACATCAGTGTCGTATATCAGATTGAAATATCCCCAGGCAATATCTGAGAGTTAGAGATATGAGAATTTCAATGAACTTGACCTGTTGAAATTATTTCCACAGATAAGCAAGACTTGATTTCAAACCTCGTTCGTATGAAAGGGGAAAACTCCGAGGAAATTAATTGACGATTGACGGAAAGGCAAATTAAACTCACGACCAAATATGTAAATAAGTATTGAGGTTGTCGAATTAAGTTTTCGGAGGTTTAATTTTTTCAAAATATTGTCGAATTATTTCTTCATTAAAATTCCTGTCAGAAATTGATGTGAATTTTTCGTTGTGTTAATTTATAGATTGTGATGGGTTTTAGTTGTAGGAAATGTCTCCTATTTCGGTTAATCTTTCCCAAATTAGTTAGATTTGTAAAGCAATCAACAATTGTCAATTTACTTGATATGGGATTCACAACTGTGTAATGATGCGGTTCAAATTCACTCGGGCGAATCATTGACATGATGAATATAATACATATCGAGGGTCGGCAACACTGTGCAACATTACAAATGTTGTCAGTTATAAAGATGTGCAAGTGGACTTCATTGATACTAAGGTGACCAGCTATACTCATTTACTGAGTTTTTTACTCTTTTTTCGCAAACTGTACTCTTTTCAAATCATGTACTCTGAAAGTCTCATTTGTATTTCTAAAATATTTTTTTAGATTATTTTATTTCAATTTTATTAATTAAATATTTAAAATTATTTTGACAATGATTTGAATTTCACGCGCGCATATTGATTAATATCAGATTATAATATTTATTTAAAATCAAAATACAAAATATATTACTAATATAATTTTTAGATGATTAATTCAAATATGAGCGATAACAAAAGAAGGAAAAATCGTTTAAACGAAAATTTATAAAAAGAGTTTCCGTTCATTGTTGTTAAAAGTCGATATGATGACTACTTTGTTAAATGCACAATCTGTAATAGGGAGTTTTCAATTGCAATTCATGGACGTAGTGCAATAACCGTTATTGCACTACGTATGTACTCTTTTTGTGTAAATGTACTCTTTTTGAACATAAAATAATTGGTCACCTTATTGATACTCTGTTTCGAATTTGTGCATGAAATTATCGATTTTCGTGTAATATTTATTGGACGGTCGGAGAAAATGGTATGAGGATGAAGGTGGCAAAATGCTTATCGAAAAAATAATATATTGTATTTATTTATTTTTAATATTATATAATTTAAAATTAAAAGATAAAGGTGAATTCATTAAATAAAAAATTATTTGTAAAATTATATATTATAGAGTAGAAAGACAAGTCCTCATTACGAGAGCCAGATCTAGGATAATCTGGATATTTGTCCGAGGCGGCATTTTAGCTGTAAATTTCTTAAAATATTATTAAGTTAAATCGAAATTTATAATTGTCGATTTTTTAATATTGTGCAATTTACAGCTTACAGTTTAATGTTTTTGCCTCAAAGCTAAAAAAATATTTTCATTCCTAATTCTAAAGAAAACAATCGTAAAAGAGCGGCAGGTTTGAGTAAATAACAACATTGGCAAAGTATTTATGTTGCGTACCGTTTAGAACAGCACTTAGGACGCTGCGGATTTCAAATTGGAAATGGAACGGATATCATGCATTGACATGTTTATTACCTTTAATTTTAAAAGAGCGATTTAGTTACGGAATTGGATTTTTCTTGCTAATACGTCAGTGGGGATAAAAGTACAAAATGTTTTATGTGGAAAGTAGTAGTAGGATGTGAGCCCGTCAGATACTACCCCCTTTGGGTTACGTAATCATTACGTTACATTAGTCATCTGTCCTCGCTGTTGTCACCCCTGACCAATGACCTCATGATTTCGTCATAGGCTGGTTATTACGTAACCAGGCGCACGCTTATTATATAACCTTATTACGTGACCACTTGTCAGTCGTGTACTTATTACATAACCTTATTACGTGACCACTGGACAGTCGCTACCGAAGACACGCTTGTTAACTGACCACTGGTCAGTCACACACTTATTACCTAACCTTTGTTACGTGACCACTGGTCACTACCTGGAGACACACTTATTACCTAACTGTTATTATGTCACGTAGATCACCACATCTATTACCTAACTGCTATTATGTCATGCAGTTGTGGACCAACACACCTACCACACACCTACATTCTAGAACCTTCTACACACCTACCAACTTCCACACACCTACCTTCTAGAACCTTCTACACACCTGCTTTCTAGAACCTTCCACACACCTACCTTCTAGAACCTTCCACACACTTACCTTCTAGAACCTTCCACACACCTACCTTCTAGAACCTTCCGCTCTTAAACCGTTCACACACACACAAATCCACATCAATCCGCACCAATCAATACCCATCATCGCCCAACACGCCTACAACTACGTCTACGACTAAATCGTAGACTTAGCAAAATCACTCACTAGTACTATTGGTATTATTATTATACTGTTCACTTCATATAAACGTAAGAGTATCGTTTACCTCATTGATTCATGTTACTTGCATGTTATATATTAAAAAATTATATTTACATGAAATTTTCAATTGTTAATTATATTATTACATAAAAAATTATAAAATAATCATTAAACATGATAAATAAACATCAAACTCGTCTTAAAAATAAATGTTCAATCCTAAAAAAAAACCCAATATTTATTTGTACATACTTGATATTTAACCATAATTTCCTCCTTAAAATTGATATATTACTGATAATTTCACGTATAACCCTATATTTATCGGCACAAACTCAATATTTAGCCAAAATATCTTACTTTAAAATTGATAAATTACTGATCATTTTCATTAAAACCATATATTTATCTACACATACTCAATATTTAGCCATAATTTATCGCTTAAAATTGATATATTACTGATAATTTTCATGTAAAATCTAACATTAAATGATTATTTCTACTCAATATTTACCTTTGATTAATTTCTTTTAACACTGTATAAAATGATATCCAAATTGTTATTACTTCATAATTAATCGATTAAATTTCTAACTCAATATTTCCCCTATTAATTTACTACATCTAAACTCGATATTCCAACTTGTAAAGCATACTAGAATTGATCAAACTTCCAATCCATAGTGATAAATCTAACTGACCAGTGACGTAATCATGAGGTCATTGACCAAAAGTCAATCTCCAGGTAGCAATAGCGAGGACAGGGGCCAAATGTTACGTAATAATTACGTAAACCAAGAGGGTTGTATCTGACGGGCTCACATCCTACTACTGTGGAATAATAATAATAATAATAATAATAATAATAATAATAATAATAATAATAATAATAATAATAATAATAATAATAATAATAATAATAATAATAATAATAATAATAATAATAATAATAATAATAATAATAATAATAATAATAATAATAATAATAATAATAATAATAATAATAATAATAATAATAATAATAATAATAATAATAATAATAATAATAATAATAGTAATAGTAATAAAATAATAATTGATAAAATACATTTTAAACTCTTTTTCATATTCACATGTTTCTAAATGTACAAAGTTATTATCCTTTAAAACCTTTTAATTTTTTTTTTTAAAATAAAGAATATGTATATTTTTAATTTGTCTTTTTGCCGGAGACCCGTTAGAGAAGGCGCTGTTATTATTCTGAATATATTATTGATATCAAGTAATTTTAAAACTCAATGAAATAAAAATTAAAAATATGTTGACCTCATTAAATGCTTTTTTTGTTATTTACCTTTGCTTATAAACCTTCATGGACCAAGCCTCACATTAACTCATATTCTTCCAGGTTCCGTCAAATGATAACATACATAGAGTACATAAAATTACATATGATTTGAAAAATGTGAGTTTTACCTTGTTGGTACGAACTTTGTTGTTTTAGTAATATTTATAAGTCATTTTTACGCTATAAGTCGCTGAAGTCGAACGTGTTTACATTTGACCACATTTTTACAAATTTACCACAAATCTGGTAAGTGCTCACCGGTCATTGACATATTTGGTGAAATATTTTCCCAATGTCACATTTTTAGGCTCGGTCTTTTTGAGAGAATTTCTCAGATTTATGAAATAGATTGATAAATAAGTTCTAGCCAAGAATCAGATCTTCCGAACCGGTCCATACTTTTGACTTTAATTACCTCTTTAAATATATCTTCACAAATAATGTTTGAGTTTCAAAATTATTTTGTTGATATGCTTATTTAAGATAAAAATTATTTCTAAAATTGTATTTGAAAAGAAAAAAAATAAATGTTTAGTTTTAAAAAATTTAAGTTTTTATTAAAATATATTAAAAAGATGAGTTTTTCCTCGATGTTAGATTAGTAGATGTAAATTATTTTACAATTATAATGAGTAGTAATAAAAATAGAAGTAAAAAATTTGGCAATAGTGTTTGCCATTTCAATAACTTGATTTCCGTTTCCGGAAACTTAAATGAACAACGTTTCAGGTGTTTTTTTGTTTAGGTAACAAATTGTTTTAATCATACAAATTCTCTAGTTTGGTTATTTCTCCTCATTGTTTTTGTTAGTGTTCTATTTAAATGATGAATTATTTTCTTTAAATGGTTATAATATAAAAAACTGAACTTCCTTTATAACGAGACACTGAAAAATATCTTAGGTCAATAATAATAATAATAATAATAATAATAATAATAATAATAATAATAATAATAATAATAATAATAATAATAATAATAATAATAATAATAATAATAATAATAATAATAATAATAATAATAATAATAATAATAATAATAATAATAATAATAATAATAATAATAATAATAATAATAATAATAATAATAATAATAATAATAATAATAATAATAATAATAATAATAATATTTTATATTATGGGAGATGGGAAAAAGAAAAAATAAACATATATGCACAATATATTTAAGCAAATCAGACAGCCATTTAGGTACATGGAGGTTGTGTTTTTTTGCATGTTTTGGATTATTAAAAATTGTTTTGACATATTTTTTGATTGAAATGTAAAACTTGTTTTCAGTATATTCATTTTTTAAAGAAATATATCTGTTTACCGATTATGGTTAACTGTCTTATTGTTAAAAGCGGATAAGTCTTTTTTTTAACAATTCTTTATTGAATGGACCAACGAGTTCTTACCATTAGTCTTTTTCCATGATTCTATGATATATATATATATATATATTTAAACTTTCTCAACATGCCTTGTAAAAGACAGTACTTACACAATCAGTTAAAACCAGAATTCCCTTTAATCGTTCTTTTATTTCTTGGATATAAATTATATATATTTGTACATTTAGCCTTCAAAACATCTCGATCGGGTTCAATTGAGAGAAATAAGAGGGAGGATCACAAATATTTATTGAATTCTAAGTACATTATTCGTTTACTATGCGAAAAAGGTGGTTGCCAATAGTTGTCCATAAAAATTGTACAGTTCCCTCATGAAAACACTAGTAGCAGTTTGGTTTGTAGGAATTATACAAGCAACTCTGTATTATAGGTACCAACAGCTAGTTCACTAGCAACAATTTCTCTCATTAACACTCATAAAACTCATTTTTATATGATTTGGTATTTTTAGGCGAGAATCTATCGTGTTTATTCATGAATCTCATGCATATGTTGGGGTTATACAAATTACAAGAAATAAAATATAAAATTTCGAAATTATAAAAATCAATTAAAATTAATTAAAAATATGAAAAATAAAAATTGAGTTTCTTTCACTTGGAATTTTTAAACGTTTCTGTTCTGAATAATTTGTATCGCTTCAAATTTATGAAGTTGGCGTTTTCTAATATTTAATTAGGTTCCATGGCTATGTTTGTTTTAAATATTGTTGGACAACTGACAAGGGTTATAGAGACCACATGAAATATCAAAGGCTGTTGAATGTCAACTTAAAAGTATTTATATAAATTTTTAAATAAAACACTGAAACTATATTATATTAGAAAAACACTTGATGAAGACCGTGTCTGTTACATTAGAATTTATTTTATTTACCAAGAAAACGTATTGTTTTCAGTCATTGATAAAAATTATAATTAAATTTTTATTATTATTTTATTAAAACAACTTAATATTTTTCAATCAAAAAATTTTTAAAAATAAAAAATCTGGTTAAATTTTAAAAATATTAATTTGTTTTTTTAATATTCTGTTGCATATGGATAGTTTGTTTAACTTTGATAACAGTTGAAACTGATAAATTAATTAAAGACATATGTTGATTAATATGGAAACTAATTTTGTGATAACTGTGGAAAATTCCCCATTCCAAATTGGCTATTAATTATTATCAATTGTCAAATTAGCGGATTGCCGTTTGAAGTAATTGAAATTTCGAAATTTGTAAATAAAATTATTTTTAATTATAGAAAATAAATCATTTTAAAATCGCTTTTTTGCTTTTTTTTGTCGATATTTTCTAAAGAAAAGTTCTCGATTAATGCATTCTGTTTCAAAATTATTGAAATTTTTTTGTTGCTGTTTTTTGACGAAACTTCGTTAATCAAAGTTAAAAAATTATCAATGCATTATTTAACTTGATTCCTACTTTAAAAAAAAATCTTATTTTTCTTATTACAATTTTATTTGTTTATCAGTTATAGAGGTTTGAACCTACGACAAATGACTGTCAAAAATAGATATCTCAAATCATATTCATTATTGTTTCGAAATTTTAACAACCTTAAAAAATCGCTAAACAAATTTCGGTTTCATAAACCTACATAATATCTTTATTTGTTACTTATTATTGTAAATAGAATATTATCAAAAATTAATTGTAGAGTTATATTTTTTGTTCGTGAATTTACACGTTTTCGGTTAGTTAACAATTAAATAAAAATGATCGAAATACTAGATATAGTTTAGAACAGAGCTTCTTATACTTTTGTAATTCACGACCCCATTTATGATTGCGAGTTTCTTGACGACCCCATACAAATATAAAAGAAAAATAAATTAATATTTTTTGATGATTTATTTATTAGGTAACAATATACATATACATATGAAAATATATAAGTTTAGAATTTGTTTTGAAACATACAAAAATCTAAAATTAAAAATTGCACAAAAAATTATAAAATTGTATTTATTATAGTTTCAAAAATAAAAGAGGATTCTGACCGTCTTAATTCTCTTGAATATATTCAAGTAGTTGCGTGGTAAGTATTAAATAAAAGTATAAGTTAAAATTTTAATGAGATGGATGTGCATAACAAATCAAATCTTGGTGTAATGTTAAATTGTATTTTTATCTCTCGCGACCCCAGAATTTTGCTACGCGACCTCCATGGTTTTAGAAGCCCTGGTTTAGAATAATTGTTTTTGATAGATATTAAATCATATTTTTTGATGAAATTTTATTGTTAATGATTTTATTTTATTTATTAATTTTATATTGATTGGTGTCAGATATGAATTTAAATATTTTAATTTCATTTGAAAATTTAAGTTTAGTATTGAAATTAAAGTTTCGGAAAAATTGTTTAAGTACATTGCTTTTATGAAATATAAACAATGAAAAAACCAAGAAAAAAATATTTATAATTTAATAATCTTAAAATAATAATTGAGCTTGCGTGGACCGTTGCTTATTAAAAGTAAGCAAGCATTTTAAATATGGAATATTTTGTGCTACATTGAATAATGGTATCTTTCCACCCTAAAGGATTATAGTGAAAAGTATTCAAATGTGAATATGATGGTTCATATTTCGAATCTCTGACAAGAGGAGCATAGATAGACTTTAATATAGACTATGTAGTTCTCTAAATTTGATGGTAAAGATCCATTTTTGGTTAGAATTACGAGGAAATGAATACATAGTTTGGTATTTTATTGAGCTTCTAGAAATGTCAAGAAAAATATTTTATAGAATGATTGTATTTAATTTAATTTAATTTAATGAAATTGTTTAACAATAATTTTTTTTAATCGCAATGTAAAGGCTTTATTTATTCTATGCTTTGAGTCCAGGATTTTCTTGTTTATTTTGAAATTATAATTGCGCAAACTTTGAACTGCTAATCTTGATAAATTTTAATTGCCGATATTATTATACCACAAGTTTTTCAGTTATTCATCTTTTGTTAACGACTTCTCTAAATTATTTTGTCTATATTTCATACATTTAAAAATATATAAAAATAAAATTACTATGAAAAAAATTAATTAAATTAACTAATTATTATTTAAACAAGATAATAATTCGATCCGCCATTAATAATTATACACAACAATGATTTTTATTATTTATTTGACATTTGTGGTGAAAATTGGTTCTAAATAAAAATAATCTTAATTAATTATATATAATAAAAAAACTTTCGGCAACGCTACAATATTAAATCGGACAAATGAGAATTTTTTTTTCTTAATTCGATTATTTTTAGTTTCATTTTCATCTATTTTTCCCGTTTTAATCGAAGGAAATTAAATTGAATCAGTTTCAAAAAGTGATTTTTTGTTGATAAATAAAATAAATCCATTTTCCAGAATGATTTCAACTCTAATTAAAAATTCCATTTACTTTAATTGTTTTTATTTTGCTTTAATTTCTTTTATTAATAATTCGTTCCAGTTTCATTTTATGCATTTTGAACAAAAAATTAATTTGGCAAGTACAAATTTGCAATTCTATACCGCATTCGGGTTGTTTATAATTTTTCAATTACATAATAGTTTCTATAGATACGAATTTGTATTTATTTGATCAGTTTTCTCTAAGATTCTTGCGGTGAACTAATTTTACAATTTACAATTTGATTTTTGAGATAATTTAAACAAAACTACTCTCGAATTGAGTTTTGTGAGTTAATGGTTTTTCATTTTGAATTTTCGCAAAAACTTGTTACATTTGTTGTTTTATTTTAATTTTTATTATAAATATGCAGTCAAAATATTTATTAATGTACAGTTAATATATAAATGTTTTTGTTTATTCTTTTCCGACAATACTCTAAAATTGAAATTATTAAAAACTGAAAGGAAACAATACGTACAACATGCATTTCGTAAACATTTTATGTTTTTACAAAACAAAAAAAATGATACCAAATTTTATATTTTTGAATTTCTTTTGGTGGCCATTTTTTTTCTTTTTAACGAATCGTCAATACAATAGATAAAGTCGAAGTTTTGCTAATCAAAAATTTAATAAACAAAGTAAAATTGTATAAGTTTCAGTTAATGACTTTATTATTACTTTATTAGATTCATGAGTCAAAAGGAAAATAGATCCGCTTATACATACCTACATGCTTAGATCTCTCTTGTATTTTCAGGCAGTCTATCGGTTTCGCCCATTATAGGTTTGAAGCGGAGTATAAGAAGGGACGAAGGTTCAAAATTTAGACACAACCGATTGGCTGTTTAAATGATTTGGCACGCATGTTCCACCATCAATATGGTAAAAGACATCTCAAACAGAAATCTCATTGAGGTGAAACCTAACGACATTTCAAATTAAATTAAATCTACTATAAGCAGACAATTTGTATGTCACAATCATATGTCATTTTTGTGATTTTATACAAATTAAACATTATACTGAAGTGCACATAGCTTAAAATTGTGTGATTTTGTTTGATAATTAGATTGGCGAGAATATGTTCGTATTAAGTAGTCCCGTAAATGTTTCAGTTTATAGCAGATAGAATTTAGAAATGGTATATAGCAGTGGCTGGGAACATTTTAATCACACGAGGCCGAATAAGTTGATTTACCTATAAATGTGACTTGTGAAATTATTATGGTTTTTGTTTAGTTTTATCAATTAATCAAATTAAAAAAAAACATTAAATCTTATTTTATTTTACTTAAACATTTACAATATTTTTGCATTTGGATAAGGATAATACTTATAATCATTATGTTTCTCTAGTATCACTGGGAAGACCTAGCATCAAGAACATAATATTATAATTCATAAAAATTATAAATATATAGTGTCATATCAAGTTTTTACTGTTGATTATATTTTACATTGCATTTATGCATGATTTATTTTTGAGTTACATTAGTATTGTGTCCAAGAAAATTTACGTTAATTACCAAAAATATTTTCGAGTCTCCAATTTTCATCTTCCGAAACATATCCATGTTGCTCTTTGGGTTAAAGGTCATCTATCTATATTAATTCTAATTTCATATATTTCTCTTTGGGCTTCGAAAATTTAGGGACCAACACTAAAACCTTGAGAATTAAAAGGTAAAGGCTTTATCACATTTCATTCGCGTTTATTAATTATTCCATTATTTTTATCTATGAAATTTTATTGATTTCTAAAAATTTATTTCAACTATATTCAATTAGCTTTCTATTGTTTTATCCGCAATAATTTCTTCAATAGATGTTCCTTGATAGGCAAGTTGCATAATAATTATAATTAGAAATATGAAATAAATAATATTAAATTATACTGTTGATTCAATAGTCTGCCTAACGTTTAATGTATAAATAATCCTATTCTGTTTTATATGAATTCCGCACTTGAATTGGATCCGTCTAACAAAACAAAATTTCTTTTTATATAATTGAATTTATTTCTCTATGTTGCTCATTGCATTTTTAATTGCTTTAATGTTTTTGTCGTGTTTTTAGACATCCAGATCAATATCAAATGACCCATTCAAACAAAATAAAAGAAGGCCATTGTTTATAAAATTATTTTTATTTATTTATTATTAATAATATAAAAATGAATTAATATCAGAAAAATTGAAACACAATGATAAATTGATTATGTTTTTTCTGCATTGAAGAGTTCTTGAATTTCGAGTATATTTATCATTGATATTGAACATCTGCTATTGAATCATTAAAACAACTAATTAACTTAATTTCAAAATCTTAATTAAACCAAAACATAATAAAATTTTCACTATGAAATGGAAATTTTTTAAAAAATTGTTTTTTCTTGTTTATTTAAATGAGTGTGACACAATTTAAAGTTTGTTGGTTAAATTTAAAGATTATTCCGCTAAAAATTCATTTAAATAAAACAAAACATAATTTACAAGTGTCAATATTTTAATTGAAAGTCATTAAATGGATAAAACTGAAATGGGTTTTATTTATGGGATTTTTACAGGCTTTTATACAGGAAAGAAGCGTCATTTGTGAAGATTAATAAAATAGATCTCTGCGGTTTTGTATATGCTTATATGTAAATACATAAAAGACATTATTAAATGCAATATTTTTTACTATAATAAATGGTGATAATATTAGTTTTTTTGTTAATTTTCTAATGGTAATAAATAAAACATTCTGAAAGTTATAGAAAACAAAAACGTAAAATAATTTCAATGCCGACTCAGCAGATTTATTTATTTTTAACAGAATTGTTATTTATTTTTTCATGTGATTGCCGTTTTTTGCGTCTGTGAGATTTGACATTCATGATATTAATAACTGGCAACCCATGTTTACATGCGCCAGAATCAAAGATGATTTCATGATAAAAGCTTTAATATGAGAGCTAAATTTTGTTTAAATTCTTTGTAAATTGAAACTAAATTTTATAATTAAATTATCCTAATTTTGCATTAATATTTAATTTAGAAATAGAAAAGTGTTTATACAATTTTTAATTAAATTTTATTTATGTTATTGTGTTATGATGATGACAGTGTTAATTAATTAATTAATTAATTAATTAATAATAATAATAGTATTTTAAATTGTTTATGCATTAATAAAATATATCATTAATTTCAACAAAAATCCAATTAATTTCATAAAAGGTTAAATTAATAAATATTGATGATATTATCTTTTGAAACCATTCGATAAAATTGTTAATTTATTTTTTTTTGATAAAAAAATTAGACAATAAATAAAAAAATTTCATTAAAAATATGTTTTGAAAGAAATTAAAAAAATTTAATTCTTTAGTAAAACAAATTTCCATGGATGAATTTTAAGGAAAACTTCAAAAATCTTCTAAATCAAATTAGATTGACTACTAATCCAATTTTAGTAGAAAAATTTCACAATTTCTAAAGTTTGCATAAAACATTTGAGAAAAATTAGGATTTTTTTGCTGCACTCGGATGAAATTTATTATATTTTTTTATTTAGTGATATGGGAGTTGTTTTTTTTCATGTAGGAGTAGAATTAATTAAGGATTTCTGCATTTTCAATGTTAATAGAATTATCATTAATGAAATAATACTAGGATTCTCAACATATACTATGGATTCTTGGAACATGAAATGATTTTCAATCTTTTGGAATTTTATAAATTTACCTGGTGCTAGTCGTCATGGATACTCTATGAATTTTAGACTTTTCATCTAGCCACTTCTGAATTAAGGCCATTTGTTTAGAAAAATACTATTTTCTGTATGATTATGTTGAGAAAATCGGTAAAAAAATAAAAAAATAAATAATTGATGCGGATATTTTAAATTAATTTTTAAAATTTATTTCGGGTTGTAACAAGAATACTTTAGTTTATATTTATTTCATTTTAGATTTTAGCAAGATGTAATTATTTTAACTATTTTTATGGCGATCGTGATACGAAATTTACACATTAAAACACTCGGTTGACAAAAGAATAACAATGGAGCTATTTTATTTTTTCAGTAGTATTTGTCGATTGGAAATTTCAAAGGAACTAGTCTTTGCCGATTGACCAGTTTGGAAAACTTTCATTTTAGTAAACTTAGTAAAATAAAACAATCAGATTAGATCTAATATTCTGGAGTCGATATAACACGATCAACGTGCTTCGATAAACATTAAATATTTCGGGTTTTATTTGCTTTTTAAATGTTTACTTTAAAATTTGTAGCATTAAATATTGTCAAATATTGGAAATTACATTCGAAAAACAAAAATGATGATTTTTTTTAATAGAAACAAAGAGAGAACCAATGTAATGATTGATAAAAGATCACGCAACAACATTTTAATTTTGAACTTAATTTCACTCAAAGTAAATTCCAATTTTGAACAAAAATTTAAACAAATTGTACATTATATTTCCGTGATATTTTTGTGGATTAAAGGAAAATACACCAAAAAACAATTAAAGTAAAATTTAGTGCTCATTTTTCATTTGAATCGGATCTATTTTCCATTTGTTCTGTGGTTCTGATTGCTTGCTGCTTAAAAGTATGTGTGCATCTATCCGGCAGTGTGCGCATTTGTCTGCTAATAGCCCATTGCTATATCGAAATGCAGTATAAATTGAAATATTATCATAGATTTAAATATATGTTTAATTTTTTGAAAATATATTAGTAATTCAAAAATATTACTTTGCATACGGTAACTAGGGTCACTAAAGCTTTCGTAATAAAAAACGAAAGTCATATTCATTCTTAATCAGTGGTTGTCTATACAATACTTATTTCTCTTTTGTCAGTAGAAGTTTAATTCCTTAAAATTATTTAAGTATTTTAAATGAGAAAATATATTTATTAATCCTATTGGGAATATTGTGTTAGTTCGTGTCCCATAATTGAATAGTCTCTTCTTTCATTGAGGCAGTATTGAATCCAAGATTCTGAAATTTGGTAAACATATTAGTTTTCTCTTCGTTAGCCGGACTTCAGTAGAAATTATTCAATGAAATTTAATTTTCATTCAAATGTTTCACAATTTCTAATTCTTTACTTGTTGACAGTTTTTCCATATTTATTCTTAAAATGCCATTTAATACATTATCCATTGCAAAGCAGCTATTATGCGTCTTTGGTGAATTTTTATCTCCTAGGGAAATTTATAATAAATATCAGTTTTGGAAAAGAATCACATTTGTTAACGGGAAAGTTTAAATGCGACCACGTGTTATCAATAAATTCAACTTTGAAAGCCATTTGTTAAATACAGATCTTAAAACGTTCAATGAATCATTATAATTCTTTCTTCGCTAAATACAAAATTGTCAAAAATTCCTAGAAAAACCATCCTATATATAGTGTAAATGAGTTGAAAACTTAAAAAACAACATCGAGTTATACATTTGCGATTGAGTCTTTTAATATCAAAATGTATTGCATTTATTTATAAAATATAGTTTTTTTATCTTAACTTGTTGAAGAATGACAATAAAGAGCCATCTGTACTTTCCTTTCAGTTTAGAATCTATTAACTATTTTCATTATTATATCAGATAAGTGAATAACAAAATAAGCCCTTGCTGCAAAGTAATTATTATATTTTTGAAAAAACTGAAGATTATTTAATAATCGAAACATTTTTCAAAAATATAATTATTACTTCGCAGCAAGGACTTATTTTGTTATTCACTTATCTGATATATTAATTTATGCTACTACCAATGAATCATCGTTTTATACTTATACTTTATTTTATTATTATTATTATTATTATTATTATTATTGCTTATTTTTATTTTTTATTATTATTTTATAGCTTTGTTATTATTTTTTTCTTACTATTCTATTATTGTTTTATTATAATTTTATTATTGTTTTCAGTATTCTGTTTAGCTGTAAGTAAAATTAAATTGTTATTAGCTACTTATTATGTTACAAGTAATATTTTGTGAAATAATTTATTATGTGATAAACTGATTCAAATCACTGAACTGATCTTGTAAAAAAGCTATCAATTCTATGTTGTGATTATAATTAATTACTAAATTCAATGTTATAAATCTGTATAACACAGATCTAAAATAATTACAAAAATGAAAAAAAATTTCCGTTAGCATATGTTTTTTTGTTTAGTTTTTGACATAAAAATATCAGCAATTTAATTAAAAGTCTGAAATTAAAAAAAGAATTGTTACATGACAGAATAATTAGAAATTGTGCAAACAGAGAAAAAAACAATACTGAAATTAAAAATAAATTCTTCTGAAAATCAGCGAAAGCTCATATTTTTAAAAATTAATTCAACACGATATTAAAATGAAAGAAATTAATACTTTGATGATTTGCGCTAAAAAATAATAAATTTTTATTTAAATCTAAAAATAAATTTATTACAACTAAGATTTTTATCCATATAATAATAATAATAATAATAATAATAATAATAATAATAATAATATTAATAATAATTATAATATTAATAATATTATAATAATATTAATAATATATAATATTATTATTATTATTATTATTATTATTATTATTATTATTATTATTATTATTATTATTGTTATTATTATTATTATTATGGATATTTTAGTTATTATTAATTTTTTTTGATAATAAATATAGTTTTTAATAGTTTTTAAAAATAATCGCAATAATTTTATCTTTGTACATTGTTATAAATAATATTTGTTTTTAGTGTTTTGATATTTTTAAATTCTGCTTGTTACGTCATAGTATTATTTTGATGAGTTTAATAAAATATTTTTAAAATAACTTAATAAAAACATAAACAAAAAATTCAAAATTTATAAAATATAAAATTAATAATTGTAATCTTCACAGTAAAAAATGCTTGATGAAAAACTGTTCAAATAAATTTATATTTATATAATAATTAGCAGTAGTTTAATAAAAGGATTTGTATTTACATGTTAATTTATGCTTGCAAGTAATCAACATAAGTATAAAACGGTGATTTCTTCGTAGCAGCATAAATTAAAATTTCAGATAATTAAATAATAAGATATGCCCGTGCTGCAAAGTAAATTATTAGACTGATGGAAACATTTCGATTATAAAAATTTTTTTTCGATTTGTTGAAAAAATAGACATAGTTTTTAGTATTTTTTTTATTAAGTCCCTCCTCCAAAAAGTTCATGGAGGTTTTGCAAACAAGCTTCTTTTATAAGATAACCAAAATTTTTTGTGGGCAAGACGTACAAAAAAATTACTATATTGAATTTTGCATGTAAACATATAACCATAGATTAAAAATCACATTTTCATGTTCTTGTTACATTTTGGGTTTTACTGGTTCTACTGTAATAATTGAAAACTAAATTTATAAATTAGTTAACGGATTGTCTAAAAATTATTTTATCTATTGTATTTATTTTATTTATTTATATACCATTTTTCGCTCATTTAAAACATTTTATTAATCAACTGAAACATTTTTCCAATAAATTGAAACTATTTTTTCTTCAAAGAATCACACAACATTGACATTGAATTAAATAAAAGAAAGCGCCAATCCAATATATATTATACTGCAATATATTTCGACAGATTCACTGTCATGGTGAGGTAGATTTAAACTTGAAGTTATATTGATTTAAAATGCTTTATCGAACTCGACTACAAATGGTCTCTTTGCTTCTCCATATGCATGAGGTACGATGTTTTTTTAATTACATCGCTTTTGTACTTTAATTCTTCAATTACTTTAATTCTTCATTAATTATTCTAATAATAATAGAATTTTTTAATCAAAAAATAAATGTTTTCAATTAAATAAAAAATAATTTCAATTCATTGGAAAAATGTTTCAATTGATTAATAAAATGTTTCAAATGACGGGAAATGTTATATTTTCAAAGGTTTAAAGTCATAGATCAATCCCATTTAGATGGGATAATTATATTCTACTGTAATAATTAAATTTATTTATTTATTTATTGATTACTTAAATTAGTTTTATTTATTTTATTTACTTTGTTTATGTTATTTTTTATATTTGCAATAAGTTAATTTTTTTAATAAATATTTTCAACACGACTCTCATCATTCGACAACAGGAAACTCATAGAATGCATCAATTTTCATCTAAATAAGTTTAAATTTGTTTTTCGTTTTAAATATCACTTTATCAGGAAAATTAATTGTTTTAATCATCCAGGAGAAAGATGCAGCTAATTAGACAAAATATCGATTTCGCTAATATTTATTAATTTGTTTCCTTTCAACATTAAATTTTCGGTTAAAGATTTTTTTCAAGTCAAATATCTATTAATTGTTTTATCGAATCAATAAATTTATAATTATTTCTACTAATATCAATAAAATAAAAAGGAATTAGAAATCAAAATTTTTAACAAATATATTTTCTGTTTTTTTTTTGTTTATTAATATAATTAATTCTTGTTTTTATTTTATTGAACCGGGGAACAATCGATTTTACATTAGAATTTCGTGTTTATATTGTGCATGTCAAATGTGTAATTGACTAGCGCGACAAAAAAGTAGTTTGCTAGCTTGCTTGTTATGAGCTCATTTTTCCTTGTAAAACTGGTTATGTAAATTTTTTGTAATAACTATAAATGTAGTAAAAAAAAGTCATCCCTTGAATATTCATTTCTCTAAAATAATTTTTTAAATTAATATTATTAGCATTTTTAAATGAAAATTACATCAAATAAAAAAAATTTAACAATTTAAACAAAATTAACAAATTTTTAATTTTATTTTTAAATATTATAATCCAAATAAATTTATATTTTAAAAAATTTGAAAAATAAAAATAAAATTCTAAATATTTTGGATATTTTGTCTTTTATTTCATGGACAAAGAAATTGTTTAAATTCTTATCGTAATTTTTTTATTCAAACACGTGAAAACATTTCGATAAAATAATTTATAATTTTTTTGTTTATATTGATCATTTCTCTATACAAAGAAATAAAAATAAAGGGCATTGAAAAGATAATGAAAAAAAAGATGAAAAAATTTTTGAATTAAATTTAGAAGTTTTTAATTTGTTTTTGCTGATCAAATTTATTTTGTGAGCTCGTAAATTACGTTGAGAGATTCTTTTATTCTCCAGTCTAAAGTCAATTGATATACAATACGATGAAATTTATGTAAAAAGGTCGGCGATATGTGATGTCGAAATTGATATTTATAAACTATTATTATGCATTGAAAAGACTCCATGAGCTGACCGACTGTCGTATTAGTCGTTGGAATGGCCGAGACAGCATTGAGATGGTTGCGCCTATGTAGCGGTTGCGCCTATGTAGCGATTGTGCGTATCAAATCTCGAGACTCTCAAAACATACTGGAACATTAAAATAATTAAACCTCGTCTACAACTGATTTTGCCATTATCTAAATTTATTTTTACTCGTCTCTACTTTGTTCACTGCCACCATAGATTATTCATAATATTAATGATTGACTATTAAAACAATGGGTTGCTTACAATAGTTTCATTTAAGCCAACCATGTTTATTTATATAAGATAAATGTTGTTTTTACGGTCGTAATTAGTATTAATTTGATAATAAAAACGAGTTGTTTTCGATTTTGATATTTCAGCGTTGACAATATTCTAAATTTTCATTTATTTTCATTTATCCATTAAAACAAAAAACTATAAACTGTTTCTGAAAAATAGACGTTCATTTCTTTGAAAGAATTATAAAGTTAAAGGTTGAAAATTAGACCATTTACTTATAAATTTTACATATTTTTTTTTATTTATCACAATTTTAAAAGAATTTTTTGATACTGTTTCTTCATTCAAAAATTTCTTTAGAAAAATCCCTTTACAAAAAATGTTTAGTTCATATTTATTATTTTGCAATCATGTTTTTCTTATCTGTCTGAATTGGCTTAATTGGAATATTTGCAAATATCTCTACTTCTGTCAGGTTTTCTCTAAATTAAGTTTTTAACTTCTCTAATCCATTAACCGTATTTGTGTACTTCATTTCACATTTCTTTTAAATACACAAAACCATTTTTAAGCAATGTTAAATACATTTTTTATTTTAGTGGGTATCTACAAATTTTTCATTCTCAAAAATATGTTTTTATTATTTGCAATTGGATGTATTAAAAGGGGTTTTGAAATTAGACCCACGCCAAACTGCAACTGGAGATTCAACGATACTCTCAATCATTGGAATTTCTTAAAATGTAGAATTATTTTTATAAATATAATAATTTCTTTGCAGCAAGGGCTTATTTTATTATTTATTTATCTGATGTTTAAATTTATACTGCTACCAAGGCAACGCCGGTTTAGGAGCGATACATATATAGCAAATACATAGTTCGGAAAATTGACCGACATTTTTTTTACCTTTTTTAAAATTTTTTTAAATAATTTAAAAAAAATATTAAATATTATAAAATGTTGAAATTTATATTAATCATTTGGCTAAATTTTATTATATATTTGTGTACAAAATATACATAAGGTTAGACATCTATAATTATAATAAATATTATGCATTTCTTTAGCTGTTTACAGGTATTTTCTTCCATATGGTTTGAGTTTGAGCTAAAAATTGTAAGCATTCTAATATTTGTGATTTATTTCAAACAAAAAGAAAATTGATAATTATCGTAGTTGGATGTTTTCCTAGCTTCAACAAAACCCTCAATGTTTTATTCAATATTTAAACATCTTATCTTTATTTTTGTTTATGTTGTGAGTAATGGTAATGGTAAAATCTTAATTGAAAATGAGGTATATCCCATAAGGGAAACTATACCAGTAAAATAATAAAACGGAACCAACAGGTTATTCAGACATCGTAAAACGGCCAGTTAACCAAAGAACCACCGTTTTATAGTTTCTATTGAAAATAGTTTGAAAATAGATTTTAAAAAGAAAAATAATCTTCAAAATTAATATACAACATTTTTTAATTCTTGAAAATTATAAAAAAAAATCCTTAATTCTACGTATATAAATAAAAAATATTTATAAATTATTAAAACTTTTTAATACTTTTATTAAATATTTAATACATAAAATTCTTCCTATACAATGAAAAAATAATAAAACTCACCATTTATAAGAAAAATAATAATTTTTAATACGTAATAATATCGGATCTTTACCGCCTTTATTAGTATTACCCTATATACAAAGCGTTCTACATCTTAAACAATTTTAATTTAATTTAAAATTTAATTTATAATTTTACTGTTTACATTGACTGAAATTTACGCTTTAACTGTAACGTATACAAAATACCATCGAATTATAAAACAACTAGAATTAGTATTATTTTGCAAAAAATATTTAAATTTAATTAATGTAATTTGAAAAATAAAGATTCTTTATGTTAATTTTTGAAAGTAAATTTCATCAACAGTGTATTTCAATATTTCTAACACTTTGAAAATGATATCCCTATGTTCATTTAGATAATGCTGAATAATTTTTGTATATTAATCCCGAATTTACTGTCTGCATCTCTTGAAATGATATTTCATATCTTTGCATAATATAATTCTAAAAAATTCAAAAGGAATTATATTTATTGTGGAAGTCATTTTTATTTTCTATAAATTGTTAAATTCCAGAGTTTTATATGTGGTCCATCCATTATCTCTTTTGTGAATTATATATATTTCTATTATTAAATAAGTTAGGCAACGGTGAAATTTAATTATAAGAAATAGATTTCGTAAAATAGATTTCGACAGTTTAACTGTCATCTTCAAGCATCAAAAACCAACTCAGTATTATGGATTATTTATATTTATTTAAACAAACTATTTTTTTATTAATTCAATATTCTAATTAAATTAAATATTTTAATTAAACATTTTAATAATAAATATTTAAATAAATATTTAATATCTCTTTTAGTTCTTTGACTAAAAAAATTTAATTTGATAAATTGCAAATAATATTAAAACTTTAAAAAATGTTTTAAACAATAAAGAAACATCAATATGTCACAATTTAACATACTCAAACTATTTTAAAACATTCAAAACATTAGTAGTCACAGCACTTTGCACATTAATCTTTGAATCGTGTGACCTTATCAACATTGCTTCCCATATCACACGTTCCCACAAATATAAATATATATATATGCGTGTGTGTGTTTTTATATTTATTTTAAAAATGCTAAATATATCATATAATACAACTTTAAAAACTTTTTGTATAACTTTTTTATTTTTTAAATAATATGATAAAATATATATAATTTTAGAAATATGTGTATGTATACGTATAAAATTGGTATAAAATACATTGTTTGAAACGAAATTATTTGGCAAATTATGATAAATATCAAAAAGAATTGAAAATAAGAAAAAATTGTTAGGAATTGAGAAGCAGTTTAAAAGAAGTTATCAAAAATAGATTTCAGAGAAATTAAAACTGTTTGCTGATAATGAATTTGTCAAATGAGAATTTTTTGGGTTTATCTAACCATGGATATAACTTTGACTTTGTTAGTAAATCTTCGTCAAGATTGATGAATTTAGAATTGATGGCAGAAAATAACTGAAAAAAATGTTTAAAATGTTTAAAAATGTTTTAATTTATACTTTTATCTCGACTAATTACTCAAAAGTTTATAAGGTAAAATTGGAAATTTTTTTCCAAATCAAATTCCCCAAAATAAAAACTAAACTAAATCTTTCAAATGGTGTTCCAAGTTTCATAAAATTTCATTTCAACTATGTTGGTTTTGAGTACAGTGAATCTGTCTCTCACATTCTCACAGTTTTGCATCTTACCCGAAATGTTTTCCTTACATTTTCACTGACAGATTTCAACTATCACAATGTCGGTTTGATTTAGTAAATGTGAGAAAACTTGCTTTCTACAGCTCACCTTTGATGCTCATCATTAACAATTTGATGAATGCAAGCCGACTGATACAACTATATCATTTTGATTTACTTCAAAATATTTTGTTATTTTCACCAGTCTTGTGATGATTTTACAAATAATACAATGAGTACGCTTTTTTAATTATAAACTTATTATTTCACCTATCTTATAATCTTTTACTTTGTTGAAATATAATTATTTTTTTCTTCTTTGATCATTAATGTCATATTAACACGTTTTATCTGCATCTAGTGTTGCATCAAAATGTTTCACAACCCCTATTTTGCATTCCTTAGGATGAGAGAAGGCTCTCTTTGACTATTGATGAGTTGATAGACTTTGATTTTATACTTACTTTTGTGGGGGAATATTCTCATGAAGATAAGAAAAAGAATAAAAGAATACAAATGCCTATATCGTTTATTATTTTATATAGATTTACCATATTAGAAAAAAGCTCTGATAAATTTCTTTCAAAATACTTTCCATTCTATATAGAACTATTGTCTTTTCTTTGACATCCAAAGTTATGAATGATACCTCAAGCTGTGTACTGCAAAAATCTATGACCTCTAATTATGATTTACGCCATTTTTTCTAATTAAGAAAAAGATTTTCTACTCTGTCTATAATGTTGGCTAACATTTGACCATTTTCATTTTTATAACTTTATGTAAAATTCATGGTTAATCCTATAGCTTGCAGTGTACTAAAAGGTTTTATATTTAGAAATTCATTATGTAAATAATATTTAGCTAAAGGTCGAGTTTTTATGGTTAATAATATGATTAGTATAACTCTTATATACACAAAGGCAACAATATGTAGCATTTCACCTTTTGTTATTTCATAAAAAGCTTTAGTGTTTACTGTTCTGTAGAGAGTATAATTTGTGAAAAAAAATGATTTGAAACGCTGTGAATTAGTACAACGAAAACTTAAAACTGAATATGACAAAAACATTGATGCGCACAGTGACAGTAGTATTAAGAAATTGGGAGTGTTTTAGTTAAAAACAAGAATAGACACTCTCTAACGAAGTTTCTAACAAAATTGTTGAAAAAGTAACGGACCACTTGACAGATATTATAATTATACATTGGCCATATCACTGTTCAAATGTTACACCGAGAGATATCATAATCACTGTTGCGATCGTCATATCTCAAATGTTATATGATGTGTTTACAAATAATGAAAGATGACTAAACCGGCTGATAGATGAAGAAAGAAGCATAAAAAAGTATTAAGTGCTCAAGTCCTATAAATGCGACACTCTAAATTATTATATATAATTTTTTTCGTTCGTATCGGTTTCTTATTTTGAGAATAGTTTAAGAATAAAATCTCGATCTTTAACTTTGTCATTTTGTACATTTTCATGCGTATTACGCAATATTTGGTTTCTTGGTCGAAAATTAAAAAACCATTTGTGTAAAGAATCGCTGCTCTCTTCAGGAATTTATTTGCAGTGAATCTTATGTGAAATAAATTCGAGAATTTTCTTGACCTTGTCTGTACAAGTAAAACAAAAAATAATTTGGTATTCAAAGTTTAAAATCATAATAAAAAAATTCAAATTATAGTAAATATTACTTGCCTACAAATGACAGGAAAATGTGAAAATTAAATTTTGCAAAAATATTTAGAGAAAACAAAATAAAGTAAGACATATAACTGTTGTTAAATAATGTAAGCATATTTTAATGTGTCCCGTAATTGGGAATGCTCAAAAGAATCTTTTCGTTTTTGTCTAATTTACGATTGTCTAATTTACGGTCGAGGTGAAATAATTTTAATGCAATTTAAAAACCTATATTATAAAGTTATTGTTAGAAGTTGCTAAGACATCTTCTAAATTATCTTGAATAACATTTGAATTAAAGAATTTATATGCCAAAAATTTATTTCTAATTTAATATTATTAAATATTTAATCAAACTCTCAAGCATTGAACCAAATAATTCAAACCAATTTATCAGAGAAATTCAATATAAAAATTTTAATAAAATTTAAAGAATTTTATATTTAAATTTTAATCAAAGCTATTTATGCCAATCTATTTTATAAATTCATCGAAAAATTATTAATTATAAGTTTAAAATTTTATTAATAAAAACTGATTTTATCTTTTTTATTTAAAGTCATTTTAAATCTCTCTGACAAACATCCGAAATATTCCATTTTCTGCTGAAAACATCTCACAGTGATATATCTTTTAACCCTTTCCATTGACATGTAAAGAATAAATAATTTGTCTTCATAATCAAACACGCTTTTAGCAAGAAATTTTACAAAAGAGAAAGATTAAAAAATTCAGCCGTTACAATTTTATAATAAATTGTAATTAAGAAAATATTTTAGAAATTTTTTCCATTGCAAAAGTGAAGAAATTATTTTAAAACTTACAACAAAATTTATGCTATGTTATAATAAATTTTCAAAAAATTATTTTAGCATTTGATATTTCAGAGAAATCTTTGCCAAGAAAATTATTTTTAATATTTTCTTCAACTTTTTATATATTTGTGTTTAAATGCGTGAATAATTTGGGCGTATTTAATCAGTTTTTACAAAGATTTATATTAAATGAATTTAAGTCCGTATTAGGGCTTCTCTATAAAAATGATTCTAAAATTTCTAATGAATTTTGCAACATGGAAAACCCATTTGTTTCTACTTGAATAACTCCCTTTTTCTATTATTGTTAAAGTTTTTTAAATTGCCTGTTCTTAGACGACTAGAAATAAGTTACGATTTTTTTTTCAAATTCAATATCATTTATGTACGAAATATCCGTGGTTAACCCTTTGCCTGTTCAAATTATTTTGTGTACATATTCGAAGAGTTTTTTCAAAATATGTATAAAAATATAGTTATTTAATGCAATTAATAATTTTTATAACTTTAAAAATAATTTAACTCACTTTTTTGAATAATTTCCGAAAAATAAGTTATTATAAAATAAATCATTTCCTGGATATTCATAATCATTATTAATAATAATATACATGAGCTTGTAGGTCAAAAGTTATAATTATAAGTTTGAATAATGATTTAATTTCCTTGTAAAATCATAATTCAACTCTTAAAACTTTATAACTTTAAGCTTATAACTTTAAAAAATAACTTACTTTGCAGCCATTTCAGAAATGGCTGAAATACATTGATTTTTCACAAAAAATAAATTCTTATAAGTTGATTTTCAACTTTCATTAGATCGGAATTTATATGAACTTCGCCTAATGTTTGATGCGCAAGCGTATCAATTGAAACGTCTGTAAATCATGTGGTCAACAGGGCAGTCAGAGAGTTAATATTCCTTTAGATATAAACTTATATCTAACATTGAAAATTGAATGTAAAATTAACTACAGGTAACCCTCGATTAACACGGTACTTGAATAACACGATTTCGCTTTAACACGGTTAAAATATCGCGGCACACCCTTGTCTAGTACGATATTTTTTAGGACGGTTTTGATTTTACACGGCTTCAACATTGATGAAAACCCTTAATTAACACGGTCTCGATTAACACGATTTTAATTAGCACGGAGTATTCTTGGAACCAAACTATCGTGTTAATCGAGGGTTACCTGTACTATTACCTGTAAGTAGATAACATAGTAGTAAGATTTTAATGCTTTATTGAATATTAATCAAGCACTAAGTTTTATCAAGCGAGAATTTTTGATTATGAAAATTAAATTTATGAAAAATAAACTTGGGTGTTTAATTAGTGTTTTTATCTCATAAAATAATTTTTTAATTTCAAATTTCAATATCTGAATTTGTATTTCTTGATATTCTTATACTTTTAATTTTCAGTTTTCCCATTTTTTAAATCTCTTAAAAATAAACAGATTTGTTGGTTTCGGTATTTTAAATTTTGTAATTGTGTAAATTATATTGAGAGATAACAAATAATCAGGTTGATTTTTTCACAAGATTTTTTTGAAGTTCATCTTTTAAAAAACTCGTCTATCTCTGTTGGTTAACCGTTTTTAGTATAATGGCTTCAGCTAATATATTAAATAAATCATTTTTGTTACATTAGTATTTGGAAAAAAATTACTGTAATTATATTTTTCTGCTTTTCAGTATGTATAAAATTTAATAATTGATATCATTTATTGTTTTAATTTATTTTATCAAAGAACTGTTTTTATTTTTAATTTTTTTATGTTTATTATTTTGTTTTTATTATATTTTTTTATTTTTTATTTTCTTTATTTATCTATATTAAATTAATATTTATTATTGTTATCAAATTAAATTTTGCTTTTAAAATAATTAAATTTCTCATTTTTGTTTATACAAATTAAGCATGTTTTTTAATTTTTGTAAATCAAAATCTGAAATCTTTTTCAAGGCGCCTTAGCGCAGGAATTTCAAATTTGTAAGACGCCACTGATCACTTTAGATAATTGTTTCTTGTTACTGGGTATAATTTTTATTTTATTTGACTGGTATTATAGAAATAAAAATATCAAAATTATGATTCTCAGAAAGATGACCAAAACACTAAAAACTAAATTATCAAAAATTAAATATTTTTCTTGAAAAGATCTCGAAGTTTTTACATATATTTTAATAACTTACATATAAAAATTTTACTGATCAGTAAATAAATTTTAAATATAAAAAAATAATTTCAATTATTTTTACAAGTCTAAAACAGACATTTCTATGATAAATTTGTATATTTATTTTCAAATTTTATTTTATTATATAATACATTTTTTTAAGTTAAACTAAATTTTTTCTGATAAAATGTGTTTTTTATTTAATAAATTAAACATATTTAATTAAATAAAACCTTGAAATTTTCAAGACAATATCCTAAATTAATGCTTATCGCTAGAAAATTTTCTAAACGTATAAAAATTGCTGTAAAACCGAGCCACGTATAATATACAATGCATGTACATATATATATATATATATATATATATATATATATATATATATATATATATATATATTTGTTTTTTCTGTTGCAATGTTTTCTGCAATGTTGCTCAGAAAATTATTTTAATATTTAATTCCTTTGAAATAAAATACAATCAAACAGAGAATTTTCTCTTATTGATTTATTTAAACAATTTTTATACATTTAATTATTTAATTCACATTTTTATTTGCATTATTCAATTTTAATTTATATCGCTTATTTAAAAATTAATTTAATGTTAATAATGAACTATTTTCATTTCAACAAGTTCACCTTATACAGGGCATTTAATTAGAGCCTTTAAACTTTTATTAAAAATCCTTTTCAAAAAATAAATTTTTTTCCGCAGTGTTAAAATGATTACCTTACAAAGTTTTAATAATTTATTTTGGTTTTCAATTATTATTGATAAATTAACAATAGAACAGTTAAACGGTGTCCAATTAAATTGCCAAAATTTGTAGATTATTCATGGACTTCATCTAATCAATTTTATTAATTATTTATAATTCATATTTGAAAGATGATGTTAGTTTACCGATGTTTGATTGTTTTTAAACAATAAAACATTTATAACCTACGAAAATTTATCCAATAAGTTAGTGTTAAATTGATAGATTTTGAAGTAGAAATAAAGGTTTGTTATTTTTACTTTGCACAAGTAGTGCGGAGGAAACGCCTACCATTGGGATTTACTGATTTATATAGAACGAATTCGAAATTTAGTAAACTTGTGAGATTGATTATGTCTTTACCATTAGTAGCCTATTCACACGCTGAAAGAGCATGGAATATAATTCTTGAATATATACCAGAGATTGATACAAATATAACTTCGTTTACAGATTATTTTTACAATACTTGGTTAATCAGTACAAGGCCTGTCTTTGAAATTTCCACTTGGAACCATTTTGACAATCCTGGTCCACGAACTAATAATAGCGCTGAAGGGTTTCATAGCAAACTTTCTAATCAAGTAAATAAATCAAAATCTAACTTGTATCAATTCTTGGAGATAATATAGACATTGAACTTCAAATCTTTGGCATTTTAATATGGAACCCAGCTAAAAATATATCACTGTGCAACAGTGGCGGATTTAGCTATAGGCGTTGGGGGGGCGGGTCGCCCCTCCACGCCCCTGTTGAATCCTAATTGGCGCCCCCAAAGATAATTTTTATGAATGTGTACAAGCATTAAGATTAATCCGATCACTGACACTGACAATTTAATATATCTTTGATTTGGAAGATCTAAATGGATTGAAATGTATTCTACTATCACTGCAGCATACAGCTGCTCAGAGTCACCGTTTATAGATTATTATTATTATTATTATTGATAGTACATATTAATCTGCTATGTGCATATATATTATTTTTATTAAATATTAGTATAAGATAGCAATCAACAAAACAATCGGTAATTTAATCAATGAGATGCTTACTTCTCTTTTCTTTTATATTAGTAGTATTTGAACATCGTAGTTGATGTTGCAGGTTTTTGTCACAAGGACACCACTTACGTTGACTCCTATCAAAGCAAAATATCGGTGTGGCAATCTTTCAAAAGTTAGCAGTTATATTCAAAACTTGCCAACTTACTTCTATAAGTTAAAATAGCATGCTACCTCGTTACGAATTGCTTTAGACGGGTTTGTCACACACGCATGTTAATAAATTGCCAGCTCAAGTGGTTAAAATAATCAATTAAAATTATATTTTCACGAAAAGAAATGTTGAAAATTTTCTACTTATTAATATAAGCGGTTTAATATGTGATTTTCTTTCAGATGTCAATTCAACAGATACTGTACATTATTTCCATATTTTCAATTGACTTTATCTTTTCGGATAATTGTCCGAGTGTTTGCCAGGAAATGGCATGCAAAACTGGAATTTTAACTTGCCCAGACGGAGGATTGAAAAGTATTCCAGAATTCCTGCCAGCCTCTACTACCAAAGTGTTATTAGTTGGTCACATATTTGACAATCCGCAAATAAGTGGTGCCAATTTCACGAAATACGCCGTATTTAACATTGCTAAGCTTACTCTACTTAATTGTTCTATCAATTCAATTGAGCCCTTCACCTTTTTGCGCATGACCCAGCTACAAACTCTCGATTTGTCGAAAAACAAAATCAAACTTATCCAGCCGTATACTTTCAGTGGTTTAACTCTCAGCTTTCTCAGATTAGATGAAAATAAAAATATTGAGCTGAGAAAAAATTCTTTTTCCGGTTTAAAAGTGAAAAAGCTGAGCCTCAATGACTGTGATTTGAATGATTTGAATTACGACAGTTTTGCGGACTTGATTGGCAATTTAGAGAGACTGACTCTAACGCAAAACAATTTACGCGTAATCGACGCAAAATTCACAAATATATTCCGTTCCCTGATTGAATTAGAATTGAATAACAATCCGTTAGATTGTTCTTGTGACATGAAGTGGCTCTCAGGGGTTTTGAGGCACCGGCAAACTATTCAGAAAGACAAAAAGAAGGATGACAATCTCGCTAGATGCGCTACGCCGCAGGATTTGACGAATAAATTAATTCATTTATTAAATGATTCGAGTTATATTTGTGGGACGCCAAGTTTGGTGGAGCTTGATTTGTTTATTCTCTCAAACGACAGTGCGAAATTGAGTTGTGTCACGGCTAGAAATCAGAACTCACGAATCATGTGGCATTTCTTTGACACTGAAGGCTATCGGATTCTCCAGAACTCTATGTCTCAAATGTATAATTCTACGATTAAAATTAAACGAAAATACCAGACCGATAAATATTTCTGTTCAGCCCACAACCTGAACGGCAATTCAACGATTGAAATCCGTATCAAATGGCCGCAATTATATCACAAAACCACTTACTATCCAACAGGTGTAAATAAGAAACTCCCACATCCTTCTTATGACAAAGATTTTTTCTTCCAACGCCAGTTCACACTGTTGGAAATGATCGGCGGAGTCGTTGGAACCTTCACTGGAACTTTGCTGTTGTTTTTGTTGATATACAGGTGCTTCATTCAAAAGCACCGGAAAGAAAGCCGGAAAAGGAAATTATATGAAACAGTAATTTATTCCGACTCTCAAACCTATGACATTCCACACCAGCCTTATTATCCGATTCATGCCTACCAAACCAGTCCAGCACATTATTTAGACTTCAAAAACCCTCAATTGGTGAACAATCCTCATATTCTCTAGATCCACTGAAGGGGCGATCATTATTATTATTAATTTTAATCGTTCTTTTTCTTAATGTTTTTCTATTTTGTAAATATCGATAAAATTTATTAATACATCAGATTAACCTAGAATGACAATTCTGGAAATTGTTTTCTTTTATTTTTATTATTATTATTATTATTTTTATTATTATTATTATTGATATTATTATTATTATTATTATTATTATTATTATTATTATTATTATTATTGTCGATTGAAGGGTTTGACCAATATTAGTGAGCACAATAGAGGCTGTAAAAGTGAACTAGAAATTTGATCAAAATTTTGTTGTGCTCAAATTTAGGTTTAATGACTAGACATATTCGGATGTATTTGTCAGTGATTCTCATTGTGTGCTACTAATACACCAAGCGAAGTTGAGATAAATCACCTATAATATAAAAAAAATCAATAAATTTATAGCATATAAACACCAACTCACCTTGAGGTTGCTTGTAAAATCGTCAATGAGACAAACCCTAAACTATAGAGACACAAAAAGTGAGAGAGAAATAAAATAATGCACATTAACACAACCCATAATAAAACATGCATGCAAACTTTTAACATGTAGCCATCCGAAGTTAAAAAAACCCTTATAATAAATAATTTTATAGACATTTTTGAGATAATTTTAGAAAGAAAAATGGCGGAAAAAATTTTTAATTTAAATTTTGAGGTTTTTGCTAGGAAATTTCGAGTAAATGAGGATGTATCTTCATAAGATTTACCCTTAAAACTAAAATTAATTTAATATTTCAGACATTTCTGTCGAAAAAAAGCAAAACCTGAAATCCGAAAAAAGCATAAATTTTTAAATTATATTAATAAATTTTAAAAAATAATCATAAACCAAATTATTTTGTGTACATAATCGATTATTTTTTTCAAAATATGTATAAAATTATAATTATTTAATGCAAATAATAATTTTTATAACTTCAAAAATAATTTAACTCACATTTTTGAATAATATCCGAAAAAAATACATATTTTTGGAGATTAGTTATTGTTACTAATTTTTCTAAATATTATTTATAATAATATATATGAAATAGTTGATCAAAGTTATATTTAAGAGCTTGAATTATGATCATATTTCCTTATGAAATCATAATTCAACTCTTAAAATTTAACTTTAAGTTATATAACTATATAAAAAATAACTTACTTAGCAGCCATTTAAAAAATGGCTGAAATACATTTATTTTTTCACAAAAAATAAATTCCGCCAAGTTGATTTATGTATCAACTTGAATTATAGCGGAATTTATCTCAATGGGGCTTGGTGTATCTATGTATATGTACATTTAGTATCAGCATTTTATTGCTTTTATGCCAAATGGTATTTGAAAAAACAAGTTTTGCCATTTAATTGCACCTTATCTATAGTAATTTTGGTGACTGTATAGTAATTTTATTTAATTTTCTTTTTTATGGTTTAATATTAGATATTAAAGAAGTTTTACAAATGTTGACATTGGGAAAGGGGGAGTTAAAAAATAATTGACATCAACACTTTTAGTTTATACAATAAATTTTAAAAATATGAAAGAGGAAATAAATAGGAAACCAAGTTAAGCTCTTGGCATTAAAAATGCCATCTTCAAAAAATAAAAATATCAATAGAAAGTGAATAAATTTGTTCATGTTCTAAACTTATTAATATTATTATTATAAGAACTTTTTTTGGTTTATTTTCATTTTAATATTTGACTATGAATCAGTAATGAAATCGATGTTTTATTGAGATTAGCAAATTTTCGGCACAGCCTTTTTCAAGTGAAAAAAAATTTAACAATATTCAAAATATTGGTAATTTAATTTATTAAATTCATTAAATGATATTATATTTAAAATTTAAAATATCGAAAAATATTTTAAATAAAATGATATTTTAAATAAATTATTTTCATTTTTATTAGACCAAGAATGGATAAACCAAGCTGTCACCAGTTTCAGGGCCTGTTCCTGAGTATTTGACACTCTAGGTGAACCTGTCACACTGCAACCTATTATTTAATTAATGTTAACTTTGATTTTGAATTCGTCAACCTATTTTAAAAATTTTTAAAGTGGTATCAAATAGAAAATTAAGTTAGGAAGATTGGCATGAAACATTTTTTGAAAATATAAACTTGAGAAAGACAAATCCTTCAACTTTTTTTAAAATTATTCAATTATTTTATTTTATTTTCAATATTTATATTATATTTACACGCCAGATTTATATTTTTAAATGGTGGTATTTGCCCGAGAACCGTAGCATAGGTAATTAAGAATATATTATCTAGCGGGTAAAATGTAATATATTGCAATATGTAATATGAACCAAAATCTGTCACGTACAAAACAAAACTCAAGGCAAGTTGCCGGGTCAGATAAACATCATCAAGAATGACTTAAGTGGCTTGTATAATCGAAAGGTCAGTGGTGTTTTAAGTTTAGACCAAGAAAAAAAGCGTAAAGAAAAGAAACAATGTTGAAGAGATAGAGAAAAACTGTAAAGAAGAAATATGACCAAGAAATGAAGAAGATATTTAGAAAAAATAAGAAAGAAACTTTATCTCAAATTTGTGCACAGAATCCTTATATACAGTAAATTGAAGATCCGAAAGAAAACTAACCGACCAATAATTGAAGAAGTATCTACGCTGGATGCAGAAAATTTGCTAACTAATGATCATGATGGTTGCAAAAACATGTAAGAGCAAGTCAATACTGTATACAAATTGTGAAATGCTATGAAATAAATTGATGCCAATGATTTGAAGCTCGTATTTTGAGATAATAGCAGATAAATCATTCCATCAGATCAATCTCAGATTGACTTGCACAGATTTCCATCGCTTTTTTTCAACTAGTTTTTGAAAATTGATAACATGCTACTTCGATTAGTAAAGGCATTCAAAATTCTTCTTTATGATATTTTCTTCTCTATATTTTCTATTTTAAAAACTGCCTAAAAATTGGTGATATAATTAATGGACATCCCCTTATTGGATTTATTTGGAATATATTTTTGATGTTACTGTTGTGTTCCTACACATTTTATTTTTTGAATTTTTTTTAAAAATATGGCAGATTTTTATAATTTAAGTACGATAATAAAATATCACAAATTAAATATCTTGTTTATATTCCAAATAAGTTTGATTCATATTTTTTATTTAAAAAGCTTCTTTAACATTGTTTTTCAGTAAAAAATATACACAAAATTTTATAAATTAACTAACATTTTATTTTTAAAATGTACTAACGACTCTTGAATATCATCAACCATTCATCGTTAATGTTTCACGTCAATGCTAGTTTCATCACATTTTCTCAGTGTAGAATGAAACCAACTTACAAGATGTCATTCAAAGATTTCTATACCAGTTGTTCATATTCAGATTCTAGCTTCAAAAAAGCATATTTTAAATTGGTTGATTCACAGGAAATGTGTTGGATTTAAATTGGCTAAATCAACTGAAACAATTTCCTATTAATGGATAGATTCTCAAGGAAAACACAAAAAAAAGTTACAGTAAATGACGAAGTGGTATTCGGTCAATATGAATATCATTACAAAGCTCATAAATCAGTCAAGACATTTATCGCATCATTCAACATTACCACTCAACCTTCAACATTTTTCATATTCTGTCACAATTACTCTTTACTCTTGAAAGTTCCCACTAATTGAGAAATTCTCAACACCGAATCAACTCCAATCTACTTAGACTTATTATAAATATATTTTAAATATTATTGTTGTGTTCCTTCACCTATCTAATGTATTTTTCTAATGTATTATCTAGTGCATGGGTTCTCAAGGTGTGTCGTACGTCACATTAGTGTGTCAAGAAATGTTTTGAGATTTTATTGATATTTTAGATTCTTGGAATTAATAAATTTTGGAAATCAATATCAACCAGATTTCCAAGAATATCCAAAAAGGCAATAACGATTATTATGATCCTTTCAACATCATATCTATGCAAATCAGCTTTTTCAGCCATGAAAAACATCAAAACAATGAATATATCAAAACTTTAAGATTTAGACGTAGAAATGCGTGTTAGTCTTTCTAAAATAAGAATATGTTTTGAAAGCTTGTACTCAAAAAATATCAACAATAAATCTCTTTGATTTAAAATTGTATTAATTTTTAAAATATAATTAATTAAATTTAACATCTATCTTTTTTAACGTCTAAGATGTTAAAAAAGAATTTTTAAGTGTGCCACAAGAAAATTTGTATTGAATAAACGTGTCACAAGAAATGAAGTCTTGAGAACTCCTGATCTAATGTATTATCTTATGTATTTCTGAGCACAGTTTTGTCTTCGTTGACAACTTTATGTGATAAGTATAAATTCATAACAAATACTTTTCATGTATAAAATAAACATTTATGAAAACGTAATAAAATGCCTCTCATTTCACAATTCAAGGAAACAATGACAATAAACATCAAACGCATAAGTCATCTTATTTAGTGCTTAGATAGAAACTGTTTGAGAATGGGAACTGGACCTTGGTGACTGGCAAGCCGAGTCTCATATTAACCTTCATACCCTTTTTGTTTTAAATGTTGTTTTAACTGTTAATGTTAATAATTTTTTTTAATAATTATTTTTATTTATACGTAATATATGAAAATTATTCTACTGACAATAGTAAGCAAATGGAAAATTACATTTCAAACATTTTTAATGTTTTATTTACAAGTTGGATTTGTTTACCATCTGATCCAGTTGTACACAAATATGTACACTTGTACAACAAATAAAGATTTATTATCACGTGTTTCCAAGAAGCTCTCCAACATAATTATTAAACTTTTTTATTTGGTTTTCGAATCAAGAAGGAAATCCTTTACTCTTCCAGAGCATCTCGTTTCCTTTATTGTAGGAGACTTATTAAATATGTTTTTCATTGCTTTAGCAGATGCTGATAATTATTATATAAAGTTTTTTCCAAAATTTACGGCCATACCTTGTCATAGTCATTCTGTTCCAAGTGCTTTAAGAAAGAGCAAGTTATCTTCTGGCTCATCGAGTGTGATTCCTCTTTTATAAGGAATTGTTATCACTGCCTGAGGGATCATGCGAACCAACCATTATTAATGTCCTATTTTTGTCTAACGACTAATTATTTTCATTACCAGTAGTCAAAATAAAAATACGAATTCCACGCTAAGCATTCCATTACTATTTTTCAAATAGTACTTGGAGATTTTGGAATATCATCTTTGCATCGCATCATGCCACAAAGATATTAAGAAGTGCAGAATTACCTAAACACCAAATCACCCTTAGCCACCATGCGAAAAACAATCGCAGATAAAGAATTTCAAGGATAAATATGATTGATGGCTGAAGTTAAAATGTTAACCCGTTCCAATATATATTTATAAAACAATTGTTTTTCAAATAAGCAGGAGGTTTTTTTTAAATCTGTTTCAAAACTTAGAAAAATTAATTAGAAATTTTTCCTATCAAGTTCGGGGATTGCGTAATTAATTTAATTAATTTCTGTTTTTCTCACTTATTTATTAATCAGTATTTCCTAAATAACTTGATCTAGGAAACCACTATTGTTTTATATTACTATATTCGTTTTCGTCTCATCATTTAATTATTATGCTTTTTATTTTTAATATTTATTTAATTTTTTTATTTCAATTATTATTTTTTAATTTTGTTATACCGATTGTTTCAAAAAGTAAAAGACGATTCAATTTATTTATAAATATTTTTAAAACAATATAAATGTTAATTTTTTGTTATTATAAATGCTCCACCGTTTGCATCAATTAAAAGTTTACGCCCTTTTAATACAGCGTTATACGCATTCTGGATATCTTGTAATGGAATTTGGCAAATCAATGAATTATTATTTTCTTTAGATTTTCCAAATACCCCAATTAATGGTAAATGTCGCCAGACCATTGTTGATTGCGGTGCCAACCATAGTTATATTCGATTTTATTACAGGTAATTTTTTGTTATTGCCCTAAACTGTAGTGACTACATTATAGAATAAAGTAACTTTTTTGATCCTTTTTTTATAGTTTTTAATAGTGTTGCTAGCTATATTTTGGAGGCCCCCCGAATTCGTAGCCCTATTTCAAATGACCCTCCTCTTCCAGAGCCTGTATAAATATATATATAGTCAATATTTGTCTTTTTTTGGATGCTAGTACGACTTTTCAATGTCTTTCAAGAGACTCACTCTAGAATCCCAAAACTGAAGAAGAACCTAAATAAAATAAAATGCTTACAAAAGTATGGGTAAAACCACAAGAAATTTGTATTTTTAAAGTGAAAATTAATGAAATTATTAATGAAATTTTCTCAATTAATGTTCATAGAATTGCACTAGAAAATAAAATTCTATTCTCAATGACATTAAAAGAAAATCGAATTATTTTCTTTATAAATTTCTATATTTTTTACAATTTTTTTTCTTACTTATTTTTCATCAAAATGGTCTTAATTTTTTATTAATTGATTTCTTAGGAAACTTAATTCGTTGATTTGTTTTGCCTTAATAAGAGAAGTTCGTTTTCTCTTAACTTGTCTCTTTGAACCCTTTTTCAATAGCGGCAAGTCGACTTGGAGAATGTTTTTATAATTATCCCAAAATTCGGTCCAAGATGAATGTTTTCGAAAATACAATACTTTCAGCAAACCGGAACTCGCATAGAATTCCGGAAATTTGTCATCGAATAATCGGCAACATTTCTCAAGATTCGACTGGGTTGGAGCATAGACAATCACTTGCTGTTTCAGCAACCCATCGGAATGTCTTGTAATACAATGAGTGAGCTGAATTCGGCATTTTGCGATTCGTCCAATAGATTCTATTCTCCGATCTGTCGGGTTATGAAACACTTCCCAATTCTTTCCACTAGCGGCAATCCAAAACCGATAGGAAAGAATTTGAACTTTTCCTTTCTCTTGAAAAGATGAATTTTTCACTGAGATCTCATTCATTGAATTCCCGGTTGGGGAGAGCAATTTCCCCGGTAAAGAATTTGGTTTTGTAGTCATCTTTAAATGCTTTTGACTTCGTTTTCTTTTTTTATTTTTGTCAAATTGTATATTGTTTATATCGCTAAATGTTGAGATTTTGATTTCATTGTAATCATATTTGATATGATTTTGACTCTTTGATTTTGATCGGTGCTTTCCATCCCGATTACCATGGTGACTGTATGGAATTGGATTTGTTTTAGACTGGAATATCAGACCTTTGTTTTCCGGTTTCGACAAAACTGTGACGGATGTTAAAGAATCCATTGACTCCAAAAGCACATCATTATAATGAACCGGCTTAAATATTTCACTTCTATAGAATTTATTGCTCAATTGACTTATCATGATGTCATTAGTTATTTTGGTGGAAGTCTTTTGTAATTTCGGTTTTTTAAACAGGGGCCCACTTTCTAATTGGTCGATTTCGCCAGTTGAGGCTTTCACCAAGTCTTGTGCAATTACTCGGTCGTTTTTAAGATTCTCTTCAAGATTTTCAAATATTTTAGTTTCCTCATTTACTGATTTGTCTGATATTTCCGATTTCAGAGACGTCACTGACAGAACTTTTGCTTTCAATTCTAAATGAAGTATATTAGAAAATTGACAATCGCCAGAGATTTCATTCACGGTTTGAGTTGATAGACTGATAGACTTGACTTCTGCTCTTTTGTAAAACTTGTCATCCTTTGAATTCAAAAACATATTCGACGATAACACTTGTTGGGACTTTGACAACAAACTGTGATAGTTTTTTAATTTGTTCAACCAATTGAACATAAATCGTCTTTTAGGCCATTTTGTAAATAACTCGGGCTCAGTTTGCGTTGCCGATGTAATGGAGAGTATACTTGACAATGAATGGTTAGACAGTACTAAATGATTTTTATTAATCTCCCCAATTTCTCCATTGCTAATGTCATTGTCCTCCCCATCAATGTCAGCCATTACTATCTCTATTCTGCTTCTTGACAGTTGACTCTTGAACCCATAAATAGTTTCAACATTTCCCATTTTTATAAAAAAGTCAATCAAAATTAAATAGAAATCAATAGGCAAATATAAATAAAGAAAAATTAAAAAAATAATTCTTAAAAAGCGTTTTAAAAATTTTCAACTTTTACCAAAATAAACTTTTTAATTCATGCATTAAAACTTTTCAGTCGATTTTTTTTATTTCGATTTGATATATTTGACAGATAAAATTAAAATAAAATCTAAAAATAATTCTATATATTAAAAACTAATTAATTGAATTTAGGTTGAAAAAATTATATTTCGGGTAAAGATGAACTTGACTTTTCTAGAATTTTAAAATCAATAATTTAATTAATTAATAATTTAAAATAGTTAGATTTGAAAATAATTTATTATTTAAATTTATTTAAAATTTTTAAAATGATAATAATAATAATTTTGCAATTTGTTTAATAAATGTTAATACCTATAATTTTTTTGTATCATATCTGGCTTTTGGAATAGTACAAATTTGTCAATAGGAATTAGCTCGTGATCTTGCTTCTCTTGTTCTCTCACAAATAATAATATAAAGTTCCAACAAAATAACTATTATTTTATAATACAATAGAATACATTGATTCCTCAATTTAATCCGCAAGATTAGACAACTAACGAATATCACTGAATCACAATCACTTCTTTTGTTGTCAGAACACTAACTGTTATGTAAGACTCAAAACTTCTTTTCTTTTTTTAATAATTATTCATTTTTGTATTCTTTCAAACTATCGCTCCTTGTCTACTGTTCTCCGCTTGTATAGCATTTCTCGTGCATAAATCATACTGTTCGAGAAATCGAATATCCCTCTTTCGTATTTAAATGTGTAAATGCAAGTAAAACATTTATGTCTCTAATAGGGTTCCAGATACGGAAATACCATTGAACCTAAACATTTAGCAAAGGTAAACGAAAGGAAGAAAAGGCCAGGTTTTTGGATGAAACCACATCTTCCAACGACCAATGTCTAGATACTAGATTGATACGCTGAAAATATTAAATTAGCCTTGCGACAATAACAATTTTTAAATTAACCCCTGAATTTAATCTTGAAATATTAATTAATAAATTTAATTTATCTCATTTTTATATATTATAAAGTCGTTAAGTCATAACTATTACATCAATAATAAAAAATAAAATAAAATAACACAATCAACTTAATAAATATATCAAATAAAATAAAATTAATATTATCAAATTATCAAGACAAATTGTTTTATAAATCACATTTATCATCAAATTGTTGTCTTTAAAATCAAATCAAATTGTTAATAATCTAATATTTCAGCAGAATCCAGTTTATTGTTTATCGTTTTCCATATATATATATATATCATGTACTTATTGCACCCTATTGTGTAATATTTTAATATAATGATGGGCAATTTACTTCCATCTTACAACATATTGTTCTCTATTAGAATAGATTGTATCATTATTAATGATATTGTAATCCTTTTATTATGGTTTTAATATTATGATTATTATAATTCTATTATTATTATTATTATTATTATTATTATTATTATTATTATTATTATTATTATTATTATTATTATTATTATTATTATTATTATTATTATTATTATTATTATTATTATTATTATCATTATTGCTGCTGTTGGTCTGGACTTCAAAAAGCGTTGAAAGCTTGTTTAAACGAATCAGGTTCACAGCACAAAAATCCAGCGCCAAGTTAACTCAACACATATACATCTACTAAATAACGTAAAATTCAAGGTGAAACAGAAAAAAATATAAAATAAAACAAAATTAGATAAAAATAATAAATAAAAATTAGTCACAAAACATGCGACAGTAAGATTTGACTAAAATTCGCCAAATTTATTAAAATTCATTATAAACGGAAAATATGAAAAAAAGTAATCTTCATAATAGAAATTCTAAATAAAAAATAATATATATAAATTTGTCGAAAAAAACGAAAATACAATTTATTTAATATAAAAAATTATAACAAGGCCAAATTTTGGTAAATCGTATCAATGCAAACACACAGAGACACATCAGCAAAATGAGCTATATATGCTTATACGTTTTCACAAAAACTTCAATCATGTAATACTAACTTACAATTTCACTTTACGGAGAATAATTGAATTCATTTCTAAAGAATATGTATCGAGTTCGAATTCAAATCTAGCAGCCAAGCAATCTAGTGCTTTGTTTGCATACGATAATCCTCTGGATTTTCAATGTATTTGATATGATGTCTTTCAATATATATGCATATGCCTACTTTTCCTATATCACAGTGATCATGTACCACAAGATAATAATTATACATATTTTACTTGCCGCGTAATCACAATTTACCTGCAATAAACTCATAATCGTGAAGGTCCGGCTATGCAATAATATTAATAAAAACCGATAAAGGAAATTTAAATTGGGTCTTGTGGCCAATCGCTCGAATTCCCCATCATCGAAAACTTAACCTAATCTACAATATGCAGATCAGCTCAACTTATCAACACTAAGTAACTCAATAGTGAGGAAGTAAAATATCTAAAAAGATCTAAAATGAAAACAGTCGCCGTAAAAAGATTAATCCTGTTGAGGATACCTAATTAATAGAATAAAATAATTAATAAACATGTAAAATGATTGGGGAAACAATGATAAGTGATTAAGATGTGGTTCTGGAGCTTAATAAAAAGGGAATAAAAACGAAATGTCGAATAACGAGAAGGGAATAAGAGAAAATCAATAAAAACAGACAATCAAATAAAAGGAGACAGAAAAAGATAAGAGAGAAATTGGACTAAAGCAACAAAAAGAAATTAGAAAGAAATTGGACAGAATTCGATGAATAATTGGAAAGGAGAAAATTACAGAAAATTATTGAAGAAAGGTAATAAAGAGAAATTTGGAGAAAACTTAAAGTTAAAATCAAGGAAAAGAGAAATTTTGAAACAGAAATTAAGCGAAGTCAAAGCAAAGAAACTAAATAATAATTACCGATCTTAGAAACCCATCACAGTAGTCAAGTGATTGTGAAATCCAATTGATTTGAAAAGTGCTATTCTTTCCGAAGAGTCGTAATAAGCACCAAGTCGTGACTGTAATAGATAATTCTTTGTGTCATTTTAAAATGAAGATAAAGTGTATTAATCAATAAAGTTTATATCGTTTGGAGTTCATTACTGTTGTTTAAAAGCACGCTTGGAGTCAGATTGACAATACATCCAATTCAAATTCACCAACGACCCCAACAATCCAAAAGACTAAAATTATATAAATAACTACTCGGTTTAATTTTTTTATGAGATAATATGTTTGGGATTTTGATCAATTTAAAGCTTCAATCATTTGAGAAATGGATTAGCTCGATTGGGAAGTTACTATAAGAGATACATAATAAGGTATGAAGCAGAAAATTAAAAACCAATTTAAAATGTATTGGGGAAAAAATCTTTAAATTTAATTTTTTCTATCATTTACTGTTCAAAGGATTATAAATTCCCAACTCAACTTATACACAACGGACTCAACTGACTTACTAGCGTGAGTTCTATAAAACGTCAATTATTACAGTTCAGATGATTGTACGCTACGGATAACCAAACGAAGGCTTTTCAATTGAAAATGATTATTTAATAATGGAAAGTTTTATCATTAATCTAATAAATACTTTGTGGTAAGAGCTTATTTTATTATTTACTTGTCGAATAAATCAATATTATTATCATTTATACTATTAGTGTTTAATTTTGATAGTGATTGTTCGCACCTGTTCGCTCATAATTTGGTTATATATTTGTATGTTGAGTAAGCGTTGACTATTCGTTTGGTGAGTGTTGTAAGTACTGTTGGGGTAGAACAGAGTTTTGTTTAAATGAATCGGTAATATCACGCAAACATAACACGCAGATTTAAAATCAGACCCTTAAAACATCAATTAACCACTTTAAAATACGAGAAAGAAACAATTAAAATATAAATCGAAAACATAAAAATAAATTAAAATAATGACATGATGCACCAAGATCCGCATGAAATAAACATAAAAATAACAAGAAAACACACGAATTCGACCGAAAATTGACAATTTAATTAAAAGAACAATGGTTAATGGGAAAAAGAAGTAAAATCAAATAATTTTAATTGGAAATAATTCAATAAAAAGTAAAAGAAACAAATTATCAAATTAAATCATGAAAATAATAAAATTAGAATTAGATTACACAAATAATCACAAGGTCAAATTTTGTTTTAATGCATAAAATTTTACAAGCAAGGTTAGGGTCACAGAATAGGTATATATACCGATTCATTTTCACAGAATTTTAAGCATATTTTGACTCGTCAAAACCAATTTTTGAGAAATCAAAAACACTCGTTTTTAAAGGAACAATCAGTTTCTGAACATTTGTCTTAACTAAATTTGAGAAACCAGAACTGACAACTTATTCGAAAAACTTTTCCACATGGTGCTCAAGCAACTTAGACGTAAGCTCTACTTGACGCTTGTGTGAGAAAATGTTATTTTTATGTCCATGATGATGCCAGTTACTATGAATAAAGGCTTCAATGAAACATGTGTTATTCGTCGAAATTTCTCCGGCTCACAGCCGATACAACATCGCAAGCAAGCAAAATATACAAGCTGTGTAATTGCGGCTCATTCGCCAATAGCTTGTGCCCGTGAAGGTTCCGGCTTGAGTAATGCAGGAACCCAAACGTTAATATTATCCATTATAGGGGACTCATTTCCCATAAAATCGTCATAAAATCTTCATTGCACAACGGCTTAAAATCATAAACATTGAGTAGTCCAGTGGGCACTCGTAATATTCTAATATCGACACAAATAACCCTGAGGTCAAACGAGGGCAGGGAGTGAGGGAAAGAATCGAGAAGCGTTGTTACTTCAAATAATTTAAGTATTTTACTAATAATAGTTACGTCAAATAATTCAGGCCCTTTACTAATAATAGCATTGTAAAATAATTTGAACCCTTCAATAATGATATTTACGCAAATTAAGTAAACACTTTACTAATTATGTTCGTATAAAAAGTAGTCAAATAATTTAAATATTAATCTAAAAAGTAATCAAATAACTTTAAGCTCTTTAGTTGTATAGGAGCGGAAAAATAATCAATTTACTAAAACAATATTCATATAACAAGTAAACAATTCTAAGTACATTACTAAACCTAATATCTATGCAAAGGTAATCAATTAATTTAAAATTCTTTCTAACCATAATACCAAATTAAAAAATCACGATTAGGTACATAATACAGAACGTCGAGGAAGACCCAGTTAAATTACATAAAAATACATAATAATAGAATGAACTGCATACCAACCTAGTACACCAAATCCACTGAGAAGGATCGGAACATAATAAATGAAGACGAGATAAAGAACTAAAAATCCTAATAATCAGTAAAAATCTGATAGCCAGCCAATTTTGAAATCGAACCGATCGTCCATGGGATTGCAAACCCGTAAGGGATCACCTGTAGTACACATTTGACCTTCTCGACCACAAATTCGTTCGTTATAAGGTGACGACGGAGGAACGTGGATAGTAAGTACATTTTGAGGAGTGTGACGAGTGAGTATCGGGCCAAACGCGACGGAGCTATATAATGACGATAAACAGGCTAGAGAGAATTATGATATCGAAAATGAATAAAATTTTACTTACACATTTACAACTAATTAGATACCATACCTAAATGGTTCGACGGCATAACAAAAAGCAATAAAACTAAATCCAAACAAAATTCCACATTGGAGTGAAAAACGATAGAGAAATATCGAAAATCAATAGCACACTGCCACGGTGAAACAAGAATCAACACACGATTGGCATACAATAATGTGATTTCGTTAGAACGTTACAATCAAAATGAGTCACACTGACATACGTAGGAACATGCACACAATGGTGACGTGTCACTACACAACCAGATATAAATAGGCTCACCATCTGTGAAAAATCATCAATACTATTCTAACTTCGAGACAACTGAAAAATGTACAATCACCGACCACAAATGGGAAGATATTCCAACCACCAAAAACGAGATAGCCAAGTGGAAGAAGTAACTATGGAAGAAACAATGCACACGAGCGGGTAAAATTATATATTGATGTTAATAATTCGCAGTTAATTATCATGAGGATCGAACGTAGACAACGAATTGGATTCGGAAATGTCCTGTTTCCCCGATTGCGAAGACGCTCTTAGAATCAGTAAAGGCATGGAGATAGAATTGTACACCAATTGTTATAAATTAGCAATAATAAATCTAGTGTAATTCTGTTCGTTGTCAATTACTTGTTGAGAAAATTTCACCGATGAATTTAAATACAGTCAAGCAGACGGAGATCCTAATAATAAACATCAGGAGTAAATGCACATAACGTTAGATAATCGGACCAAAACAAATAAACCTTCGTTACATATGCCACTTATAGCTTCATCTCGTGAAACTCCAATACTAAATCTACGACACGAATCTGTTGACCCTTAATTAACCATTCTCGCTCGAACCTCACACCAATTGCGTACTAGAAACGGAATCCATCAAGTTTAGACACTTACAGACCACTAGCAATTAATCATGGAGGGTTTGAAGGCTCCTAAACGATAGATTCTCGAAGCCGCAAAGTTCGACTCACCATTTTTCCACCCACAGACTCAGGTAGTATGACCCACATCTAGACTCAATAATGACCGATTCTACGTACCACACACATTTTAAATTCGAACAACTCAAGAAACAAATAAAAGATTCGATAAGTAAATATTTATCCTTCAGATGAATCGTGGATCGACGCGTCTCGGGTTACCGTCCGATTCTCCGCACGATCCGCTGCCAGATGCAGGCAGGCGATGTGGAACGCGGGCTTCTCAATCTCGCCCGTAAGTGAATCGAGAGCAAGACTTCAAGAGAACTTCGGAGATGCCGACTTACCAAATGTGGCTATCAAAAGAGATCCGGGTTGAAACCCGGCTCGTGAAAGTAGGCAACGTGCAGAGTATATTCTGGACCGCCTTGAAGAGCGCCAGAAACGGACCAACTGGCAAGTGGAAATTGGCGAAGCGTCATCTGGCCAGAACTACGATATCGTCGCGGAAGGATCCCGAGTACGGATGGGTATGCCCCATCGTACGCCATATCTTACGAACTCGATATTCCCAATGCTAGGAGAATTATCCACATATATGAAAGTGGTGGTCCCGAGGAGGATACTATCGAAAAAGATGCGGTTTAGTGAACAAAGTCCGAGGAAGACCAAATCCGACACAGAACCAAATTCCACGTTACCAAAGTCCATGCGGCGATAGTGTGTTACAAAATAAAAATTTGGATTTTATTTTTCGCTCCTTATAAATTATTTTAAATTTTTGAAGCTGAGATAATAATAATGATAGAGCGGTAAAGGAATCGACGTAATACAGGCGTGTGATAAGCTTAAATCAGTAACATAACTTGACGTTGTCAGAGATAAGAAAATTTTTCCAAATTAAAATTATGCCAAAAGGTAATGATTTTTGTTTTATTGTAGACATGGATCCAGTGAAAATGTTGAGCAATGAACTGGCGAAGACACGCAAAGAAAACACCGAATTACATCGGCAATAACTGCAAATGTCGAGAGAAATTCAACAGGTTAAGGCGACATGTATAATCCCCACTAAAGTGAAGATGCTATACCAAAAATTGACTGCTGCACAGCGGGGGTGGACCGAGGAAAAACAGCTCCGCCAAACCCAGAAAGTACAAATCCGCAGGTTGGAAGTAGAGTTATTGGCTTGCCAAGAGGGCAATGCCGTAACCTACTCTCTTGTGTTCGCACCGGCTCAGTTGGCCTATCGAGAGACAACCGATGCGTCTAAGCCGGCAAAGAAACCTGCTCAGTGACACCCAGGAAAGGTAGAACGCGCCAAGCGTCGTGCAGTACAAGCTAGAGATTTTTCTATTTCATGATCGCTTTGACTTAATAAATATTCATAGTTGATCTTCTGAATTCAAATTTTTATCCATCGAATCATTAATGATAAATTAAAATCCGTTAAATTGAAGTCACGAGTGGTTCGGATAGTTAAATGGCTAATAATGTCAAGCACAACAAGAAGTGACCGAAATAGGAAATCGCACATAAACCTTCTATCGGTAGTGCATTGAACCCACCGTGAGATCGGGTCGAAGTAGTTCTTTCGTAGCGCTAACCTTCTGCGATCTCATAATCAGCAGTTACAGTACCAACGTTGTTTAGCAACGAGTAACCACTGGGGCAAGTAAAGTTCTATACTTGTGGATAAGGTTAAATACCATAAACCCCACAATACTTTATTGTGGCTTTTGATGTTGGTTTTATGTGGTGCGCGCACAAATCCTTTATTTTATTTGGATAAATTAGTCTAAAAATTCACAAATTGTGCGCAGACAGACACTAACAAGGCTTAATTACGTTTGTGATTCAAAATAATGGTGTTTTTCAAAGTTTTGGAATATTGAAATAAAGAAGCCATATTCTGAAGCTAAATAAATTTAAATGGAAGAATGTATTTATCCTTTAGTATATTGTAATATTCTAAAAGCTGTGTTACCATCGATCGCTGGTTAATCAGGACATCAAGGAACTGTGGTTGGATTGGTTCAAAAGAATAGCTACGTTAAGTGATAAAGTTCAATCTAAGAAAAATATTTTAACTTTCAAATACCCTTTAGAACACTATATTGGGGCATATTGTGATGACATAGAAAATATTTGGCATCACTCAATTGACAATGATCTTAGAACACCACCAGAAAAAGAACCAGTTTTATTGAATGAAGGATCAACACTATAAATATAGATTCAGACAGATAAAATATTAACAAACCCATCATATTAAAATTCATGTTAAAAGCTGTTCAAATTAACATGTAAAATATTTTTATCACATTTTATCAACCTTTACAATGCGAGTTTCTATTACTTATTTGCTAAGTGTTAGAAAAAAATCAGGTTTATTAGAAACATTCTTTTCATCTGTGGTTTTGCCCACGAAAAACAGAAATATAATTATTCCATTCACCGCAAAGACTCATTCACGAAGTGTAATTCATGCCCATGATCACAGAAATCACTAATACTCAAAATGATAAAATAATATGTTCTTAAATCGTATTAAAACTATCTATCGAATTAAAGACTATCTTCAAAGACCTTTCTCTGCAGAAACGGTTTAATTGACATTGTTCAGTTGAGAAGAGTTAAAGTATTTTATGTTAAGAAAGTTGATAATTTATAATGCAGTTTATATTAAAAATAATAGATTAAAATAAAATATTGAAAATAAAAAACAAATCGTTCAATTTAACTAGGGGAAAATGAAAGAAAACTCAAGCTATTTCCCGGCTGATATATTCCATGATATCGGACAATGTCAGGATTCCAATAACTTTGGATTTCTCATTTATGATAACCAAGGAATGGATCTAGAAATTAGAAAAACTGAAATAAATATTTCCAAAGATTTTAATGAATTGCGCAATCAGCATATTTTTATCTCTTAGAACCGGTAGAAATTATCTGACATTTAACGCATAGGTTATTAATCCGGTACAAGGCGAAATTATTTAAAATATAAACTGGTTTAAATACAATAGACAATTTAATAACGATATTTCTATAACATAAAAAACGATACTTATATATAATTATTTCGCCATGGAAAATCTCTTATTTGATAGATACAGATAAAATCTAAAGCAGTGGTTAACAGAGGGGGTGGTACCACCTCTCCCAGTTTGCACTGGGTCGTTCACGGGCGCTAGCGAGCTTAGAAACAAATGGGAAAGCGCGAAGTTATTTAAAAAATCAATAATAAAACCTTTCAAAATTACTGTTTTCACAAATAAACATTTTATTGAATTTAACTTTTAAACTACTAGTAGATGAATAAATAAAATATAATTTTAAAGAATAACTAATATAGGGGAGGCGTTATAATTTTTATTTCTTGTATTTTTATGGAGGTGAATTTTTGAAAACAATTTGTAAATCTTTTTTATTATATTCAAGTTATGGAAATTAAATTATTTTTGATGATTATAACCATATTTCAAAATGACATTATTTATAAATATAATTATGTTTGAATTGTATGGTCAGTACAGTAAGCTTCACTCAAAACTAATTCAATCTTTTTATTTTTCATAAAAAGGAATTCTCTTCGGTTTACATAGCTAGTGATTTTTAATAAAATTCCGTTGAGTATTTATTAGGGGTATGACTGTTTCACCTTTTGTGAATTTTAATTCCGCCAGAGTTCTACATTATGAGAAATAACTTAACTCTTAAAAAATAACAAAAGTCTTTATGTTCATTGGGAAAAGCTCCCATGTTAGCATAAATGAAAGTTTTAGATTATTGGCTATATATACTAGAAAAATAACGATCGCATTTTATATGAAATTTAATTCGGCTAGGGTCCTTCACTATGAGTCTTTATCACTTGAGTAGACAATAAATACCCTAACAAAAACCTACTTCAGTGACCAAAATGAGAATTTCCAATTATTCATAATAAACGCGTGGTATTATCTTATTTCAAGCAGAATAAAAGAAAATCATATATTTCGCATATTTTTCATTGTGAAAGTGTTGGTGATTGTATTTCATTATAACAAAGCTGTTGGCATACTTTTGCAGTTTTTATGGTGCTTAAAATCGAATTCATTACTAAATAACCGACATTAAGGAACATCTATTAAGGACGTCAACCCAAAAGTAAGCAATTTTATCCCTCTTTTATTCCCTCTCTTTCTGTCCTTTTTCATCAGCACCCCGGGAGATTTTCTTCCAAAAATAGATATCCTTTATTTTCAGAAGAAATTTAAATAATTTATAAGCATATAGGCTAAATTTAATTTCAACATTATATGTAGTGGTACACAATATTGGTTGAAAAATAGAGAAAAAACACGTATACATAATTAAATTGAGAAAAATGGGGGACATGAAACATGCCGCTTACTTACTTACCATATATAGTATATATCAAAAAGATAATAGAAAAATTTTAAAAAATTAACAATCCATTATATATAGTATTTAAACGACAAATGCTGCTGGAGATGTCCTAAGCAATTGAACCACACACTCCCTGGTGTCCCAATTTGCCCATTTCGCGAAGACCACTTCTATCCCCTTCTTAAAGGACGTCCTTAATGGGCTCTCGCTTAGCTGTTAAATAGCGTTTTCTTTTAGTAAGTTTCAATATTATAAATGATTCGTAATTTTTAAAACTGCCACAATCATTATTTTATATTTTGTTGTTGATCTGTTGCAATCTATTACATATATTGATCGAAGTGACTGTAAAGTAGATAATTTCTTGATCTTTGATGGAGGCAAGGGTACTAATGTATGAGCAGTGTAACCAACTTGTCATTGAATTTCAACTTGCTTTAGATAAAGAATTTTATCTTCCAGTCAGAGTGATTCGCCATTTTGACTTGTTTTTATCAAATATGTTTAAGGGAAACGTAATTTTATTTTGATCTGCATGTTTAGCCATTACTTGCTCAACTTTTCGTTTCACAGTTTTTACTGTTTATGTGTAAAATTGATTGTCATTTACAATTCTGCCAATTCTTTCACGACTGACTCTGAAACCTGACTTTTCTACTTTCATTTTCTTTGGATAAGGCTTTGAAATTTTCCTTTGGAATTATGAACTAATTTATTCTAAAGGTTTCAATGATTTGCAGGTTTCTTCTTTTCTTAATAGTTTAGTGAAATGGCGCCAAATTTTTTGTTCGTACACCATAAATTTCTACGACCACAATACTTAATCATGTTGATGGCAAACTTATACAATATTTCATTTATTTAACAAAACTAAATCCCATATTTATTCAATTTTGTCCGCAGTCAAAGTATTTCGTACAAGTGTTTTTTATATATTAGCAGACATATAAACGTATGTAGAACTAACTTTACAATAAAGCTTTCATTTCCATGGTTTATTAATAACTATTTACAAACGTTGTCGTACAAACTGAGGCACTCGATGCAAACGTCGACCGGAGCGGTTAGAAATTAAATGAGATAAGTGCGTCGGGATTTAAAGAACTGTTAATCAAATTTTAAATACTGTTAAAGACAAAGGGTAAGCTAGGAAGAAAATGCAGTTTAGATTAAATAAATGAAGTAGGAAATTTTCCATAAAATAAATATTTGAAAATACCTTAATGAATAATGGATAAAGTCGACAAGTTTGCAAAGGAATTGTAGAAATAGACAAGGGTATAGAAAGAAAAGGACTTAGAACCTTTCATTTGGCAGTCAAGCACCCGAAAACAAAAGTATCATGAAAGTATCATTCTAGAAACGGATCTCACCTACCCATGGATTTTCAACCCCTATGTACAGTACTAATATAGTAACTACCATTGGTATATAGGAGAAAGAGAATAATAATCCTGAAGGCGTTTAGGTATTAGTCATATAGGAACCCTAGAAAAATAAATTAAATAAATCCTATTCGCCAAGACTATTAACATAATTTTAATAGAAAAAATATAAATATTTTATAATAATTTTATAAACTTATGAATACCTCTAATACAACTGAATAGTTAAAAAAATAATTTTCCATACTTTTTTTGAGATGAGCCTGTTAATAACTATATGAAGCGTTTCGGATTTCAGGCAGGTTTCGACTAATGGAAAAATCTGAAATCCACAAATTGTTTTGTAATATCTGATAAAATATTAGTTGTACAAATTTATAACTTATTCAGATTATATAAAAAACAAAGCAAATTTTTTGAAAAGGAAAAGTAATTGTAAATCTAGTGTCTAATAAAGGATTTAAGCCTGATAGAAATTGTTGATTTATTACTGACGGAAGAAGCTTAAATTCTATGGGAAGATTAAAAAGATACATAACTGATGAAGATGTGATTAGTTGGTTTATCAACACTTTCGCGTCATAGAAATCAATTGTTGATAAAATTTATGAATTAACTCAAAAAAGCAAGAACAAAATGAGCATATTTTGTTTCATTGTGAAAATTCAAAGAAGAAAATTGTTGGTTACAAGACACTAAGCATGAGAAACTGAAATAATTGCAGTATTTTTGATGTGAAAACATACGTGTTCAATGCTCACTGAAAGATAAATGTCTTATTCTAGGTAAGTCATATCAATCGTTTTTGGTTAAAAATTCATCAACAAAGGAATGGAAGAAAAGACTATTGCATATATGATAACAATTAGGATTGTTCAGAAATAGCAATAAATGTATTGATTCATGAAATAGATAAATAAATCAGGAAGACGCTGTTAATTGAATTTTTGAGTAGCATCAAGACTACACTAGCTGTCACTGAGATAAATTCCGCTATAATTCAAGTTGATACATAAATCAACTTGGCGGAATTTATTTTGTGAATGCATTTCAGCCATTTTTTAAATGGCTGCTAAGTAAGTTATTTTTTTATAGTTATATAACTTAAAGTTAAATTTTAAGAGTTGAATTATGATTTCATAAGGAAATATGATCATAATTCAAGTTCTTAAATATAACTTTGATCAACTATTTCATATATATTATTATAAATAATATTTAGAAAAATTAGTAACAATAACTAATCTCCAAAAATTTGTATTTTTTTCGGATATTATTCAAAAATGTGAGTTAAATTATTTTTGAACTTATAAAAATTATTATTTGCATTAAATAATTATATTTTTTATACATATTTTGTAAAAAATCATCGATTATGTACACAAAATAATTTGGTTTATGATTATTTTTTAAAACTTACCAATATAATTTAAAAATTTATGCTTTTTTTCGGATTTCAGGTTTTGCTTTTTTCGACAGAAATATCTGAAATATTAAATTAATTTTAGTTTTAAGGGTAAATCTTATGAAGAGACATCCTCATTTACTCGAAATTTCCTAGCAAAAACCTCAAAATTTAAATTAAAAAATTTTTCCGCCATTTTTCTTTCTAAAATTATCTCAAAAATGTATATAAAATTATTTATAATAGGGATTTTTTCAACTTCGGATGGCTACATGTTAAGAGTTTGCATGCATGTTTTATTATGGGTTGTGTTAATGTGCATTATTTTATTTCTCTCTCACTTTTTGTGTCCCTATAGTGTAGGGTTTGTCTCAGTGACTATTTTACAAGTAACCTCAAGGTGAGTTGGTGTGTTTATATGCTATAAATTTATTGATTTTCTTTTATATTATAGGTGATTTATCTCAACTTCGCTTGGTGTATAAGCAATTATAAAAATGTGTTGAAGATGCATGCATATTGAGAAGACGGTAGAAGTTTTCTATAGATAAACTATACATAAAAATAACAAAATGGAAAATCTTTATTAGTCATTGTTGATCGATTCAGTGTCCTTATATGTTTCACAGCGATAAACAAACAAGATGAAATTACTGTTTTGAAAGCTTTATCATTTTAGCAAATCATAAAATATATTAACAAATAGATGGAAGTTCACTCATATCAACATCAATCATATGAGCTTGCTGAAAGAACCATTAGGACAGTGAAATTAATAATAACTATTTCATTGAAAGAAGGATGTAAAGATAACAACTTAGCGAATCGTGACTCTTAATTGAGTTTTGACTAAATGCAACAATAAAAAGCTAAACCAGATTTTTGAGATATTTTAATTGTCAGAAAATAAATTTAATTTCAAATTCTGAATATATTTAAGAATTAAAAGATTAAATTTCCATATCAGTCAAAGCCAATCTAGAGAAAGCATTTTACTCAATGAAAGAGAGATCGCAGTAAAAGAGGAACAATTTTTATATATGAGAGAAAGTATTGGTCATAACGAAAAAGAAATGGTACTTTACCAATAAATTACTATTTTCAACTTTTACATTTTCAAGTGCGTTTATTATTTCTTTACTGATGACACTTATTTTAGCTCCCGTATCCAAAATGCAATTAAATTTTTTATAATTAGGATCAAGATATTAATACTGGGCCTATCCCCCATTTTATCATATTTTATTACACTATCATAACCATTATTTAAAGTAGATAATTTATTGTCCATCCGTTTATCGATTTTATTTAAAGTATTTATACATATAACATCAAGCATACCAACATCATCATACCAAATATTATCAAAAAATTCAATTTCATGCAAACAATTACAAACATTATAAGTATAAAAATAAAACGATGATTCCTTTGTAGCAACATAAATTAATATATCAGATAAGTGAATAGCAAAATAGGTCCTTGTTGCATAGTAATAATCGAAACTTTTTCAAAAATATAATTATTACTTCGCAGCAAGGGCTTATTTTGTTATTCACTTATCTGATATTACAAACATTATCATACATACAATCATTGCTCAAGATATTACTTACATTTATTTTATCGCCCAATCACTTCATCCTGTGTTGGAGTGTTGCCATTTGAGTATTCGCTGTCGGACATCATGTTCTCATCATCTCCTTGATCTGTAATTGCTGCCATATTCTGTTCATATATGTAGCTCTGAGTTCATCTTAGATCGAAGCATTGGAATTTAAGAAGGCCTGCCTTCTTCCAATGAAGGTCCCAGAAAGTCACTAACTACCTATTCATCAGTTTATTTTATATCTATATATTTATTTTCTTTGAAATTTAAATGTAATTTTTTTTTAAATTAAATTATGAAAAGATAAAAATGAAAGAAAATTTAAAGAAATAAATTTTACTCAGAATAAATTTAAAATTAAAAGAATAAATTCTAGTTATCAAAAGTTTGTCAAATGTGAAATTTTTAAAGCAAAATTAATTTAAATACATCTTTTAGGATAAAATTTTCAGTAGAATAATTTTTAAAATGAAATAAATTTTTTAACTAAAGTAATTCTATTTGAAATGAGAATTTTAGATAAAATTTTAAGTAAAATAACTTTTATAGATAAAACTGAAATAAGATTTTTAAGAAAGAATTTTACACTGAATAAATTTAAAATTTAATTTTATAAACTCAAGCAAAAAAAGTCGGTCAAATGCGAAATTTGAATTAATTTAAACAATAAATTTTAAAATTTGAATAATCTAACAAAACTCAACGTATATATAAGTATTAGGGCTTGATATAATTCGAAATAAAATCAATAAAAGAAACAATAAAACTAATAAAATCAATGAAAAACAAAACAAAAACATAATAGAATTGCAAAATTAATGAAACTTAATCAAAATATAAAATTATTTCCAGGGATAACGTATGTGATTGGACAATAAATCTTGAGACTAACACCTATATAATAATAAAAATCTAGCGAGGGACCCTACAGAAAGTTAAAATCGAAAAAAACTCTAATTAAAATTAATTTATTTGTATGAATGTGGAATCTGAGGCATGTAGACAATCGAGTTGTATGCGAAGCCCAGGAAAATATTAAAATGAATTTATTTAAATTTTCGATAAGTTTCGAGTACGATGTCGAACAATTGTTTTATTTTGGAATTGATTACATCAGAACTTTGGGATCATTGGTGTACACTAATTGAAATATTTTTTTTCCGAGATGATATAAAAACTGTGCTATGTAGAATCTAATTGTCATTGCACCAAAGAAACGTTAACGACTACCAGTCAAATAACAAACAATCTAAAAATTGGTCATAATAAAAAGAAAAGAATATACATATTAAAATAAAAATATTTGAGTTCGGAAAAAGCAATTTCTCTCTGGGTTACTTGCACCCACCAAATAATTAGTTAACAAGAAAATACTGTAAATAGATTGAGTTTTTTGTTGAAAATCAATAAATTTCACCCCCTTTGTACCTTTATTTAATACAGCGAACCATGAGGAGCCATAAATTAACTGACTTGTTAAATAATAATAATCCAACGAACGTTTTGATTTTAACATTGTTTTTAATAGAAAATTTTGGAACTTATTCTAAGAATTGATTGAGAAATATTTCGTGAACTATAAATTAAATGTTTTAAGTTGACATTTTTGATAATTTGTAAGTAACGATTTAATTTTAAAATTAGCTCTTCGTATAATTTTATTTTAGAACAGATTTATTAAAATTTGACAGACGTTTAACACTGGAAACTTTATTTTAAAGTAGATTTTTAAGTCTTGACAATTAAATAATAACTTTTGAAAATGAAATTAAATCAATGACTTCTAAATTTAAGATTTTTATCTGAGTTTCAAGTATTAAAAATTAGGTAATAGATATAGAGTCAGCAAATATAAATCTGATTTACTTAAGTCGTATATTATTATTATTGATTGAGGCCATTAAGTGAACAAATACATAAATTATATGGCAAAATTAAGAAATTTGATTGACGATAAAGTAAATCTAAAATAAAACATCGTGAAAGAATGAATCAGATTAAAATTAAACAGACATTGTCATGTAAACATAATTCTACACAATGAACAAGTGTTTAACTTAAATAATTCTGTTAAGATTCTTAATGAAATTACCTAAAATTTACAATTAAAATAATTATTGTATGTGATTGAAAATTAGAATTCGTAGTTGTACATAAGTGATTTATTTATTTCAATCAGTTGAATTCATCTTATTTTATTGTCAATAAAGCACTTTCTCAAATTATAAAAATTTTATAAGAAATTACGTAAGTAATATATTTACATTAGTACTTGTACTTTCGAATTTTATTCTGTGAAATAAGGTAATTATTCAAAATTATTTTCATTATAAATTGAAATATCAAATATAGTTATTTGACAGGATTAAATTATTAATTCTTATTATAATAATAATATAGTAATTGAACTTCAAAATAATTGTTTATTTTACTTTTAGCTTATTTGGAACATAATTTTTAGTTATTATTATTTTTCAAAGAAAATTTCAATTTATTTTATCAATTAATTTTTAGTGGTGACACAAATAATTAATATATTACTTAATAAAGTATAAATTATAAATTCTTTACACAAAATTAAAAGACAATAATTATATTTTTCATTTTGTAATTTACTCAAACTAATTTATTAGAAAAAATAATAATAAATTTTCTGATGTGACTATCATATTTTATTGATTTAACTTGATATGAATATTTTCCATGTAACTATACCAACCTATGTTATTAAATTTGATTTTAAAAATTTAGTTTTCAAATATCTTAGTTACATTTTATTCAATTTATTTCTTTGTAGGGAATCAACAAATAACTTATTGCACAAGTATGTATTTTTGAAAATTTAATCGATGAGAAATAAATCAATAAGTATTTTCATTTTGTAATTTACTCAAAATTAATTTATTAAAAAGTTAATTTTCCGATGTGACCATCATATATCATTGATTTATCTTTATATTAATCTTTTTCATGTAAGTATTGCAACCTGTGTTATTAAATTTTATTTTAAAAATTTGGTTTTCAAACATATTAGTTATATTTTATTTAATTTATTTCTGTTGGGAATCAACTAATAATTTATTACATAAACATATATTATTTTTGTTTTGAAAAATTAATCGATGTGATATAAATCAATAAGTATTTTTCATTTTGTACTTTACTCAATCTTGATATTAATGATTTTCATCAACTATAGCAACCTATGTTACTAAATTTGATTTTCAAACACCATATTTATAATTTATTCAATTTAAATTGATTAAAAATTTCAATTTTGATGTAATTTTTAGTATAAACAATCGATTTTAATTAGTATAAACGAATGATTTTGAGGTATAAACAATCAATTATTAATTAAATTATTATTAAAATATTATCATAAGTTTACTTTTTATGTATATTTAATTTATTATTTGTTTTTAGTGAATTATTGCTATACATTTTTCGCAGCTATCAGTCACGAAGATGTTCACTACTGTGAACTTGTTACATCATCATATTTCAAGATAAATGATGTTGGTTTACCTGGTTATGTGTGTCCAGAATGTCTCACCATAACATCTGTTAGATGGTCAATGTTTTTACAACAACACGGGCATCACCTCAGACAATTCGGAGAATCGAAAAGTAGTATAGTTGCCAAAAGTAAGTGTATGTATAATGGTGAATTCCATCCTCTTTTTAATTAATTTATTATCAATTGTAACAAGGCTCACTTTTATTTAAATTATTAATTATTTTTAATTTAGATGATTTAAATATTCACATTGAAAAATTAGATGATAGAATATTTTATGAAACCAATTATGACGAACTTGAAAAAACCTCTACTGTGAATGTTAAATGTGAGTTTTTAGTTATTACAATCAGAATTATTTAACTTTTTTCATGTTTCAGGTAATCTTTATCCGAAGTATTGTCAATCTACAAGCCATGATAACAACGGCCACAATAAAATGAATTGATATTATCAAGTGAATAATTATTATATGTCCTGTATGACAGACCCAAACCACTGACCCGTACCTTAAATTTTATAATGACCATAAAATCACTTGACTCAATTTTATACGGATAAAAAATCATTATTTAGACACAGGTTGAAAAAAAAGCACCATAAAATCTAAAATACTTGAAAAAATATTTATTAAGGATGATTTACAAATTGGACAAGGTTAAGTGACATTATTGTTGAACCAGAAATTGAATATGATTTATTACGCTCACATCGAATTATAAAAGTGAACATCGGAAGATATAATGATAAGGAAATTGATATTATCAAGTGAATAATTATTATATGTCCTGTATGACAGACCCAAACCACTGACCCGTACCTTAAATTTTATAATGACCATAAAATCACTTGATTCAATTTTATACGGATAAAAAATCATTATTTAGACACAGGTTGAAACAAAAAAGCACCATAAAATCTAAAATACTTGAAAAAATATTTATTAAGGATGATTTACAAATTGGACAAGGTTAAGTGACATTATTGTTGAACCAGAAATTGAATATGATTTACAACGCTCACATCGAATTATAAAAGTGAACATCGGAAGATATAATGTTAAGGAAATAGTTCTTCCATCTTCTCTTTTGGAAAAATTAAAAATTACATTAAATGAAATGAAACATTCAAAAGTTCAATTTGGAGTCCATGTAGAATTTGAAAAAGATGGGGAACTCAAAGAAGTTAGTATATCAAATCGCGCTGCTTCAGTGACTACGACTTTTCTTGATGAGTTTATAAAGATAATAAATGAAAAGATTGTTGAACGGACGGATTTAGGAAGTAGTTAGAAATTAAACCGAATAATAGAAGTAATTTTCAAGGTAACCAAAGTTTCGAATATATCTAGGTTATCTGGACATAGTTATATTCCAACACTTAAAGCTCTAATAGGTAAAAAGACAATAGTTAACGTACAAAATACCGATAATTTATGTTTCATATATAGTGTTTTGGCTGTATTGAAATCTGATAAAATCAAGAAAAATAGAGATAGACTAAGAAAATATTTACTATATATGAATGACTTGGTATATGATCTTAACGATATGCCAATGAAACTGTGTGATATTCCAACTTTTGAGAAGAAAAATCCTAGTTTAGCAATTAATGTAATGATTTATAATAACGAAAATTTTGAAGATATAGAAGAACTTATAATGAAGCATCCATATTTAAATATAATTCACAGAACAAAAGTAGCTGGAGTGGATCCAATTTATTTATTATTGATAAAGGAGGCTGAAAAATATTATTATACAACAGTAACTAATTTACAATCCTTGATGAATTGTCATAAAAACTATGATTGTAATATTCGAATTTGTTGCAAATGGTGTGAAAATTGTTTAAATGGATTTCGTAAGCCAAAATCCTTTGAAAAACAATAAGATTTACTTAAAAAAATCAGTTGGGTACTACACTATATACATTACCAAAAGATAAAGATAAATATTTGGAGTTCAAAAACTGGTCGAAAACTGTAACACCCCCGTTCGTTATCTATGCAGATTTCGAATCTGTTTTTACCAAAAAAATCAGTTCACTACCAAATTCATTTGCATATTTCTGCTGGACTTTTATTACCACTTACTTTTTCAAATAAAAATCTTGTAGGCCCATCAACACCCATCATCGCCCATCAACACCCATCAACACCCATCAACACCCATCAACACCCATCATCGCCCAACACGTCTACGACTAAGTTGTAGACTTAACAAAATCACTCACTAGTACTATTGTAAAAATTTATTAATATAACAATTTTGAATTTTTCATATCGGACACTGCTCTACATGGAGCTTGCCGTTCTGAGACTCTACAACAGCAAAACATCCAATTGAGTTTCGATATTTCATCTTACTAACACACCCGTTCGTTATCTATGCAGATTTTGAATCTATTTTACCAAAAGATGACATTTATTTTCAAAAACATTTGCCAATTTCTGCTGGACTCTTATTAATCAACAACTTAACTGGAATGACAAATTACCATCATTTCATTTGTGAAAACTGAGTTTATGAAATTTCGAAGGTTTCAGATATAGGAACAAACATTGTTCTACGATATTATTGCTGGACGCACAGGAGTTAAAAAATTTCACAAATGTACTCATCTTGCTGATGGGACCTTCACTAGTACTTGCCAGGGAGAATCCCCTGCTGCGTCGCACAACTTTGTTAATCACTATGTGCCCGTGACCGGAATCACGTTGGTGCTGCACACAATGACCGAACGCCATTCGAGCAGGTGAGCGCTATTGCCAGCACTACTCCTCGAAGGACCTTCGTCTTTCCCGAGCTATTAGCTGCCGCTAGAAGGACTTATGCTATTACCCATGAGTTCATCCTATCTTTAATCCCCCGGAGAGAAATTCATGGTCAGTATCCAGAACTCACATCAAATTTCCGAATATTGTACTCCTCAGCTACACTCCCTTTTCCCACGAATTAATTTATTGGATTTATTTTAATGCGAAGACAAAAATAGAGAGGAAAATTGTATTATGGAAACCTAAATTAACACAAAACAAACAAAAAAAAATGGATCACAATTGTTAATAGCCAGTTATAAACGATGAGCAGAAATCTTCACGACCTTCTCCATGTCGTCACGATTTTTCCCGCCTTCTCGTCAATCTTCCCCGTCGATATCAGTGGGAAAGTACTTCCTCTTCGCCGGTCTATAAGGAGGGGGACGTGCCTGACGGCAGGTGTCCTCTCTACGAGTCGACGGACCCGCTATTTCTTGAGAAGGAGTATCAGGAGGCATCTCGCCCGTGAGGATAGCTACGTCCTCTGCTCCGAGTCCTAGTCTATCGAGGATTTGCGAAACTGGAAAAGGAGTCGGATCTTCGTCCACTAGGTCGATGTGGACGGACGGGGCAGGTGATCGAAACACGACATCCGGGGCATAGCATATGTCCGGGTCGAGTTCCGGGAGTTCAAATTCCACATAGGGCGGTGGTAAATCTTCTGTTCGACCCAAGATAGGGGTACCTCCTATTTCTCGAGCGAGTTCTTCCTCTCGACGCCGACGATCGCGGCGTCGCCGGTTCCGATTTGGTCGCCTACGAGTCGTGGTAAGAACGGGGGTCTCCCTGACCTCGGTAGGTTGCTGAGGGAGAGCTGGCAATTCCGGTAGGGTTCGGATTTCCGGAGCTATCGAATTAGCGACAGGAGGAAATGAGAGAACGTCAGTCACTGGGAGATGGTGAGCTGGAATTATGCCCAATTGGCTTGCTCGGATGCTCCCCGGGACGTGAGCCTGGAGCTCCACGTCCGTGAACACGCGTCGTAATGCGATGGATTGCTCCTTGATAAGTAATCGTTGGGCACGGGATTCCGAGATCAACTCATCTCGCGCCCGAGTGAGGCGATCTATCTTTTGCCGTAACACTTTGACGGTATCGGGCGGGGCCCAGGTACCTTTCACGCGTTCATACTTCACTTTGAGCTTACTATGCGCTTGTTTTAACTCCTCATATTGATGACGAATCGCTATGATGGAAGGAGGAAGACGGGGAATCCGGGGAAGATCATTTGGCTTGTCTTGATTATTTGCATTCATCCTAGGAAAAGAAAAAGGAAGATAAAAACTAAAATAAGAATGAGAGTCGTTGGGAAGGGACAGTGATGATGATTAGTACAAAATCCTCGGGAAGGGGTCGTTGATGGAGGTTACGTAATCCTTATTCCCTTTTCGTCGTGAAAATTGAGGTTAGGGTCGGCTTACTAGAATTATCGGCGTCGAGTCGGCTCCTATCGGACAACAGTTACTTTATTAAATAGACGGGATATCGGCCAAATGTCCATCACACTGGCATTCGTACTCCGCGGTTTTGGATTTCGACGTAACGTCGGATTTACGAAAATAGTTTATTGCCATCCCATAGGGGCGCTACTAGTCGAGCGTCTTTGATCAGATCATGTATCCATAAAGTTGGAGAAATTTTCTGCATACCGTAGTAAATCGTACACCTCCTATGGAATCGACGCGAATTCGCGTGTCGTCCCCGTCATTATCGAACTCAAAAGAAATTATTTTCTCGTTTCTAACCCGTTTTATTAGTTATTCGTTGTTTGGGGTTAGAATACAATAGTATAACCCTTCCGCATAGTTGAGGTGGAGATTATTCTAAGAAGCCGAGTGCGTCTAGGCGTGAATTATTATTAAAATTTGGGTATTTTCCGGTCATTTAGCAAGTAATTCAGTTATTTAAATTTGATTTTTTTTCGATATAATTTGATTTAACAATCTGATCAGGTAGATAGATTCTAAGTACAACAATTGCTTCATTTGAGTGGGCCGATGCGTGTTTGTGAGAGAGATATTTTCGGTTTAGTAAATTTGGTCACTGAACGTATTGATTAAGTGGTTGTTTAACCGTGCGTGATAATCGTTATCGATCATAGACTATGGATGTTGATTGGTTTTGCGCATCTTAGTGTATAGTAAAGTCGTCTGAAAACCATTTCACATTTTGCAGCTTTCCGGCGGAGCGAGGCCTAAGGAAGTACTAGAGGTCAATGATATAAAATTTTTAAGTGCCGACACTCTCGTGCAATGATACATCTGTGTCTGAATCAGGTCCACATTTTATTACTGTTACGGTCGTTTATTTGGTTTCCCTACCGTCGTGCTCTATTCGCAAACTTTTCCAACGTGGTAATTATGATAATACCTACCCCTGCTACCCATTACTTAATTTCCCTGTCCGACAATAGACAAAAATCTGTCTGATTCGTTCACGAACGTCCCTAAATTCCCCCTCACTCTACTGTCGCATCTTCCCTGAATTTAGTTCGACTCGTTCCGGCCACATATTTCAGTAGCCGCCCCGAGTGTACAACGGCGCCCTGCGTAGCGGTCCTGTGCATTTATTCGCCAGACCCGACTGCGGACTGCCGAGGGGTCCACGAGGCATGACCCGCGAGCACAACTAAGGGTTTTCACCCACTAGCCGGCCCGAGATCCGTCCCATGGACCTTCTATTTCGATACCGTATTATATAATAATTTAACTGGGTCGGACTATAGATATAGATATAATTAATTAACATGGTAATTAAGTAACATAGAATAGAATGAGACATTTAATTTTACGGAAAATAGTTACAATGTAAACATATAAATTTACAAAATTACAAACAAATTCCTTACTTCCGAAAGATTTTCAATAGTTGTTACAAATTTGCACAAAAGTTTTAGAAGGTTTTTAAAGGTTCTTAAAAGTCAAAGTTAAAGTTTTAGTTAAAAATTATGAAATTCATCACTGTATTTATACTATTTGTATGCATGTATGCGACCAATAGGTGATTTTTCGCCATTTTTAGGGCTTTTTAATTATTTTATTACTTAAAATTTATTTTTATTATTTTTGTATATTTTTTCTTTATTTTTTAATATATAATTTGGTTCATGTTCGAATTTTATTTTTACTATTATTTTCTGATAATATTATTTTTGCCCTTTTTTATCTGTTTTCTGGTCGCCACTTCTGCCTATGTTTTTTCTAAACCTTATTTTGCAAGGTTTTGGCAGTTTATTTTATTTTTCGTATGTTTCTTTTTGCATCTGTAGGCATTTTTCCGAATTTTAATTAATTAATTGTTTTATTTAATTTTTGTTATATTTTTAATTTGTTTAATTAATATGTTTTATTTTATTTTTGGTCTGTTCTTGCGGTGCGTGTTTATGTGCAGTGATTCCTTCCATCTTTTTTTACTTTTATTTTTTGCTTAAATTGTGGCTCTGAGCCCAACATTATAAAGAAAATTGAAAAACCTAATGTTACCACTTACTTTTGATGAAGAATATTCATTTTATAATTGTGAATATTGTTATTTATGTAATAAGAACATAGTAGATAAGGTTAGAGACCATGACCAGGGAAATATATTGGTCCTGCATGTAAAGGTTGTAATGTTAATAGGAGCATCAAAGAATTATTACCTGTAGTTTTTCATAATCTGCCTGGGTATGACTTACATTATATCCTTAAGTATGGAATAAATCAATTTCCCAATTGCAACCTGTCATGTATTCCAATTAGTTGTGAAAAGTTCTTATCCCTTATGGTATATGTTGGTAAGCTTAGAATACGTTTTATCGACTCTTACCAGTTTTTTAATGACATATTAGCTAGGGCTGTGAAAACTTTGACTAGTTTACCTTTAACAAAATCTGTTTTCACTGGTACCATTGTTAATGAAAAAGGTATTTTTGAAGTATTTATGACGAATAGGTATTCCTTTGAGCCAAATGCTATAATTTACTAGGAAAATCAAAATGCCTAAAAGCTAAGGGAGTCACATTGAAGGACACAACGTTAGCTAATAAATCTTATAAGGACTGTTACGAGAAAACACTACGTTTTCTGTACCTCAATTTCGTATTGGTACAAACAACTACCAAATTTGACTCATTAGATAGGTCTGTGAAAACTTTGACTAGTTTACCTTTAACGAAATCTGTTTTTACTGGTACCATTGTTAATGATAAAGGTATTTTTACCTACAACTTTGCCACTAGTTTAGAGGTCCTTGAAAATACTTATGAATTGCCTCCAATCTGGGAAGGAGTGAGTGACGTTGAATATGAGAAAGCTCAATTAATTTGAACTGAATCTAAATGTGTAAATTTACTTGACTATATGATGATATACTTGAAACTCGATTGCTTTCTTTTTGCTGACTTTTTCCAACAATTTCGGGCGAAATCTATAGCTCATAATAGTTTAGAGCCTTTAAATTATTTTGGAATTCCTGGAATGTCTTGGAGTTCTGCGTTAATAACATTAGATAAACCCATTGAACTATTGCAAGACATGGAAATTTATAATTTCTATGAGGGTGGTATTCGTGGAGGTCTTACGTTTGTTAATAAACACTTTGTAAAAACTGATGAAACCACTGAGTTGCTTTATATAGATATTAATAATTTATACAGTTGGGCTTTAAGTCAACCTTTACCTTGTGGCAAATTCAGTTGGATACTTGATGATTTTGATTCAATATTGTCTGATTGAATCTTGAATCTTAGACCCAAACGCTATAGTTTACGAGGAAAATCAAAATGCCTAAAAGCTAAGGGAGTCACATTGAAGGACACAATGTCAACTCATAAATCTTATAAGGACTGTTACGAGAAAAACTCCACCTTTTCTGTACCTCAATTTCGTATTGGTACAAACAATCATCAACTTTATAGTTTTAAAACTTCAAAGGTTGCACTAACAAACAAAGAGGATAAAAGAGTTTGGGTAGAGAAGAATGTAAGTCTGGCATACGGTCATTATATGATTGAGACTGACAATGAATAAAGATAATAATTTTCCACATGATTAATCAACAGCACATCCAACAGCACACCCAACAGCCTATCAAATAGATCATCCAACAGCTCAGCCAACTGTTCATTGAAATAATAAATGTATACCTATATACGTTCTTGTTCTTATTCATTATTTTTGTAATTTTTTGTGTTTGCATTATATTTTAGTTTGTTTTTTTATGGGGGGGTACCAAAAAGTGTGCCAGAAGGGACACATCTATCTACTTATGATATTTTAATTCAACATAAATATTTTATTTTTGTTTTAACTTAATCTTAAACGAAAAAATCGATATAAGAGGAAAATTAACAGGTTCAGGGTAACGTAGAGTATGAAGACTTACGAGCCATCATTCTAAAAGTGACTTAAAAAGATAAATTGTTCATTGTTAATCATCATCTTAAATATAACCGTAGCGAAGTATGGTATTACAGCAAGTATTCGATATAACATTTCACTACATATTTCGATCGTTTATCAATCTTCTTCCTGCTAGAAATCATATTAACAAAATCTAAATGAAAATAAGAAAATTTAAAACAAAGTTAACTAATAATTATCGTAATCAAATTGTTCATTCATTTTAAATAAAATTTAAAAAAATAAAATTTGCAATTATTTTTACATAACATTCCAAACAAATTACATCAATTACATAATATACACAATTCACATTCAATTATTATAATACATTCAAAATACATGGAGACTGAGAATTTTGAACATTAATTATAGGATTTAAAGACTTTACCAACAATGCCTCACAAGTTATTACTCAGATTTTTTGAAATAATCTTGAAGTCAGAAATACCTATTTTCTTACTCGTACATTTCCTAATTATTTAATAAAAATATTAATTAATTATTTAATAAAAAGAAAACGACAATAAAACACTCTTCGTACGATATATTTCGACAGTTTAACTGTCATATTCAAGGACAAAAAACCAAACTCTAGTAAACCGCCATTTTAATAATAAGGAAATGAATTTTTTACTCGATTTTTTAATAAAATTTATTATTTTTTACTCTAAAAGCCACCATTTTCTAGAAACCGCCACCTTTTTTTCACAGCCCGTTTTTGGAGGATAAGAGAGTAGTTACTGTACTTACAAAATATTTAAATACTTTTAACTAATGTTTTTAAAACATTTTAATAGAAATATTATAATTTTAAAATAATAATGTAATATTTTATAAATTAAATTAAATTATTTTAATAATATAAAAATTTAAGATTTATTAAAACAATACTGAAATATCAATTTACCACGATTTAATATACTCAAATTATTTAAAAACATTCAAAACATTCCTAGTTATAGGACCTTGAATATAATAATAATAATAATAATAATAATAATAATAATAATAATAATTTTTTCTAATATATTAAAAGTTAATAGCATTTTAAAAACAAAAAAACATCAATTTTAAATAATTTTACAAAATCAAACTATTTTAAAATATTCAAAACATTCGTAGTCATAGCAATTTGTACATTAATCTTTGGATCAAATAACCTTATCAGCAATGCTTAACATATCACGCATTCCCAATAATTATTAAAACTTTTCACCAAAATTCTAAAGTCAGACATTCCTATTTAACTTTTACAGCCTCTATTGTGCTCACTAATATTGGTCAAACCTTTCAATAGACAATGCTCTAGAACTGGAGTACATAGATGACGGGAAGTCTCTCCAATGTATGTGTCATTACACCAAATACATCCAACCGGAGTTTTTGATTTATTAATAAACATATTGCGTACCTTATACGAATTAGAAACGATCAAATTTCTCATATGATTACTTAACTTCCTATGGTAATTTGTAAAACCTTTCGAGTACGACAACACTCACACAAATTTAGGCTCACAGTTCTTATATCCATTTTTACTATTACTCAATTAACACTCATTTCTCAAATTACACTCAGACCTTCCAAACATGGATCCAAAGATTAACGCACAAAGTGCTACAACTACGAATGTTTTGAATTTTTTTAAATAGTTTGAGTATGTTAAATCGTGATAAATTCATGTTTTAGTATGGTTTTAAAAAAGCAACGTGATGCCCAGTGCAAATCCCAATAGTAGACTAGTTTTGAGCATAGTACTGATGAGAGCCATTAGCTCGAAACTAGTCTACTATTGGGAAGTGCACTGGACATCATGTTATGTTTCTTATTATTCTAAAAATCATAATATTTATATAAAAATGTTTTTTTTAATTATTACATTAAATAATTTTAATATAATAAAATACTTCGCTTTTCATTTTCAGAGATTCTGCAACATTTTCATCGAGTAAATGAAATTTATTCATGAAAAGCACTTTCTATACAAAACAAAAAACCAAATAAACTTAAGAATGAACGGTTTTAATTGAATATATAAATTTACCATGGCATCGGTTTTAGTATAGATTCCAATGAGGTTGTGAGATCTGTCCAAAATTGGGATAGAAGACTTCCTTTTTTCACAAATTAGAATCCAGGCATCCAATATTTTCTGATCAATAAACACTGTGAAAACATTCCACAAAGTTCCGATATTTAATTCTTCGATTGTCTTTTCCAAATAAAGTGGATTAGGAAGTTGTTTGAGCTAATCGAAAGTATCATGATTGCATTTCTCTGTTTCATTGAGCATTTATCAATAAGTAACAAAAAGAAATGAAATTGTAGCAAAATTTGAATTGATATTACTTTTCTAATCGATCTTTTACTCCACTCGACCTTATTTTAACCCTATGTTTTATCTCAATATCCGCTATACGCGTCTGTCTTAATTACGAAACTTGTTATTTCTTTTTAAATCACAATAAATTTCTCTTTTGAAGTCATCTACGTATTCTTAATTTTCTTGGGATTCACAGTAATCGTTCCATTAACGTCACGATAACATTTTAAATTCCTTATAAATAGTTTAGGCCAGTCTTTCTCAAAGTGGGCGTTTGAGACCTAGAGGGGGCGTTAAAGGGCCCAGAAAAAATGGGACGGCGTTGACGTGGGTTAAGAGGGCGTTGTATATTTGTAATTTCATTTACTTTATATTTTAAATTTCACTAAAATTAAAACCTACCTACTACACAATAACGAATAATTAGTTTATATTTCTACCCTGTATGATGGTACAAAAACTTAAAATACTTAACATAGATTTCGTAGGATAGCCAGCACGCCGTACGCAATCAAGTTGTAACAAGTTTATGTTAAATAACGCTATTGGAGAAATCCAGTCGCAATTGTTCTGTACCATTAAAATTTATTTTGTATATTATACAATTAAATAATCTTTAGGGGGTGGCGGCAAATCAAATTGTGTCTTAAGGGAGCGATGGTTAAAAAAAAAGCTTGAGAAACACTGATTTAGGCAATATTGAGTGCTTTTCTCATAGCTAAATAATATAATCATAATTTCTCTGGATATGTTTGTTGGGAATAAGGCTATAATTTTAAAATTTTAAAAGTAAAATAGGAATATCTGACTTTAAAATTTTGTCGAAAAGTTTAAATAATTATTAGGAACGTGTGATATGTAAATTATTGCTGATAGGATCGTCATTGGATATAAAGATAAATGTGCAAAATGCTATGACTAGGAATGTTTTCAATGTTTTTAAATAGTATGAGTACATGAAATTGTGATAAATTCATGTTTCTGTATTGTTATAAAAAAGTTTATTTTTAAAATGTTTTATTATTTTAATAAAAAAAAATTTTAATTTTTAAAATTTTATTTATTAAAATATTTAATTAATAAAAAAAATTTGTTTTAAATTATATAAATAATCTATAATATTTGAGTTGGTTTTTGGTGCTTGAAGATGACAGTTAAACCGTCGTACGAAGAATGTTTTATTTTGTTATAATGTGTTACATATTTATAACACGAGAATTAACTCTTATTTAATGATCCTCACATGTGCAAAATTGTGAATTTTGATTTGGTTCAATGCCCTTTAGAGTTATTTTATTGCTGAAATAATTTTTAAATAATTTTATGAAATTTAATTCAAAATCCTATATAATGTGGTTGATATCACGGAACACGAGGTAAAATTTTGAATTATATCAAAATTAGTGGGATATAAGCCATCCAGCACAGTCGTTTCTGATATGCTGAAAAAATCCATGACTCGTCCGAGTGATTACTCATTTGATGCATCATCTTTCGGAGGACATTTTGGTATGCGTCATACATTTGTGTGATGAGTCACCGTAGAAATATAACAAAGACAATGAGTCATTGAAAACTTTTTTTTGAAGTTTTTTCCCCGGTCAAAAAAAATGTTTATGATTGTAATCGCCAAATTTTTATTTTGGTTTTTTTAGCAAACCGACTTTTAAAAAATTTTGTGGAGCTTTTATTCGAAATTCGAATTTTCGATACTGTGTGTGCATATTTTTATGGAATATTTTTACTCAAATCGTGACAAATTTTAATTCTCTATCTGATCTCATCTTAAAAATCCTGAAAGAGTTTACGGATCTCTGGAAAAATGCTTTAAGACTCGCAAACCCTCCCTCTCTAACATTCTCAAATTTCAAAATATAGAAAAACGTTTTAAGCCAATCTTCCTCATTTTCAATTCTATACCTGATCCCTTCTTAAAAACTATGGAAAAGTATAAGGTTTCGTCATAAACCTTATGAGCCATCAAGCACAGGCCCCACCTTACCCCTCTAACTTTTTCAATTTCCAATATTTCGAAAAGATTATATTGCCAATCGCCTTAATTTTTAATTCTAAATATGATACAATTTTAAAAAAGTCGGTTTTCTAATAAAAAGCCAAAATAAAAATTAGGCGATTATAATCATAAAAAATAATTTTTTAACCGGGGAAAAAACCTGAACGCAAAAAAAAGTTTTCAGTGAGTCATTGTCCTTGTTATATCTCTACTGTAACCCATCACCCGCTGAAGAATGGCGAATCGAATGAGTCGTGCATCTTTTCAGCCAATCAGAAGCGACTGTATTAGATGGCTCATATCTCACTACTACTATCAAGATGAAAAATCAAAAATTATATCTTACTGACATGTTTAAAAAGAAATTTGAGAATTCGTTTTTTGGTGAGCAAATGGAGAGCGTTTCCGCTTGATATATCAACAATGGGAATTTGGCGTACATTGGATATCAAGATCAATTTCAGAGCATCTTGAATAGAATTCCCAACATCAGCAGTTATGAGGTTAAAGTTTTCGTCTTTGTATTCTAACATGAATAAATCCATTTGAAATATATAGAAACGGTATTATCAAAGTTTGACTCTTTACAATCAAATATACTGTAGTTTTATTTACTCAAAAAAAAATGGATTATGATCCCATAAGATTATATCGCTTTACAACATCAATAAAAACCATAATTTAATTTTACGAAGCGACAAAATTGGCGGGCATATTTATAAAAAATTAACCCAAAAGAAGCGACTAAAACACAAAAATCATTGTTCAAGAGAATTTCTTTTGTATACTTGTCGAAATTTCAACAATATGAACGTTTATGTCTTCTATAGCTCTCATAAATCGTTTAATAAGGTAACTTTCACTTTTTTATAACCATATATACTTTCCTGCTATTCATATCGTTTTCTTACAAATAGGCAATTCTAAAATAAGTTTCACTCAAGTAATCATATTTTTTAAAAAGTAAAAGCAAAATTCGAGGCCTCGCGCAAAATTAATTAATTTACTTATCCATAACTAACAGAGAGCGCCAATCCAAAATATATATATTATACTACAATATATTTCAACAGACTCACTGTCATCGGCTGGTAGATTTGAACTTGAAACTAGATCGATTTAAAATGCTTTATTCAAACAAATTTCTTCATTGATCTTTTATACCGTGTTTTTCCTTTTTATAAGCGGCCGCTAATATTATTTTCCGACTAAAAAAGTGGGCACTTCTTATATTTGGAGGACCGCTTACATTTTTTTTACCAATTACTTAAAAAAACATAATATATTATAATATTTCAAATGTTTATAAAAGATACAGGGATTTCAATCAAACCTGGTAACAGAATTATATTCATTTAAAAGCCTTTAAAAATTTGAAAGATTGATTTAATAAATTCTTTATTGATATGTATGTATGTATAATAATTGAATATTTAGTTTTTATTTATTTATATGGTATTTATATTTACTACCGCTTATATTCGGGATGCCGCTTATAATAGGAAAACACGGTATTTTAAAAATATATTATATTAAAAATTTTAAATTCACTTTAAAAAATCTCAATTTTTAATAATTTATTTTTTTAAATTTTATAAAATCAAAATTTAACAAAATTTTCAATAAAATATTTTTAAATTTTTAAACAAAATCAGTTTACATTTATTTTCATCCTGCAGAACAAAATTGAGTTTACTAATATCAATCAGTTCCAAATTTTAACTGTGATATTGAACTTTGAGAACAGAAATGACGGAAATATAAAAGATCAATGGAGAAATTTGTTTGAATAAAGCAGTTTAAATCGATATAGTTTCAAATTCGAAGCTATCCAGCGATGACAGTGAGTCTGTCGAAATATACTGTAGTATGATGCTTTATATATACATGGTGCGCCAAAAAGTACATGCAATAACTAGAAAAGCAATTGAATAGAAACACCAAACGTTTACACAATAACGTGAAACATGTAAAGACATCATTTTCAACATAAGAGCCATTTACATTCACACTTTTGCCAACGCTCGGTCAGTTCAGAGAATGCATTTTTGAAGAAATCCAAGTACTGATTATACAGAAAACTCTCCACCTCTTCCCTCAGATCTTCAGCATTTGCAAACTGTTTGCCACGAAAATGTTTCTTGATATACCGAAAAGGTAAAATCACTTGGGCTGTATGAAGGATGGTCCTCTAGTTCAAATCCACTTTCCTCCAGAACATGGATAGACAGCTGCACGTTTTGGATTGGTGCGTTGTCCTGGAGAAATTATATTGGAATGTCCGTTCTTTTCATCGAGCATGTCAGTATTTACACACAACATCAGAGTAGTATGCAGGTGTTTTTTCAGCAAAATCGACAAGGATAACACCACAGGCATCCCTAAAAATGCTCAGCATCAGGCATTTTCTGTGGGGGTTCCAGATCTCATCTCCTTGGAACTTGATTCTCCTAGAAACTTCCACTCACTTGACTCTGGTTTAAATTCTGGCAGATACAAACTGAGAGGAGCTTCGTTTTGCGTGATATTATGCGGGAACGCCTCACCATGCTGTTTTAAAAGAATGAGGTTTGCCTAAAAGTACTCCAGTCGCTTCTCACACATCTATGATAAAAAAAGTTCACAAAAAATCTGGAAGCCAGCTTTCTTACTTCTAATTCACGCAGAATTGCTTGTAGGGTTCCTTTGCTTATATACACAGGATCAGCCAGTGCCTGCATTGTGATTCGACGGTCTTCTTCCCACTTTTCTTTTATTTTGTCAGAAATTTCACATGGGCGTCCAGTCCATTATTCATCAAAAACTTACTGTCTCCCAAGTTTAAACAGTGCAAGCCACTTGTACATTGCTCTGCGTGTGGGAGAATCCTCGCCCTATGTCTCCTTCAAATGGGAAAAACTTTGGTCATTAGGAACATGGCGTAATACCAGAAACTTTATAACGCTGCGATATTCCACTGCATCAATCACGACTTGCCCCAAATTTCAATATAAACTGTAATGATAATTTAAAACAAACTACACAAATTAAACCTATAATAATATAGCTACAATAAAAATTTGATTGCATGACAAAATAATATTTCCTTCCTGCATATTGCACGGATTTATTGGGCACATCACGTAAATAATTTATCTAAGCCTCACGATGGCTGCTAACTGTGAAGCTTTCTGACTATAAAACAAAGCAGGAAGATGATCATCATTCAGGAGAGTATAATAGTGACTAGAGAGATTGTATTTGATGTTCATAATGGTAATAGCCTTATTTAAAATGTCTTAAATATGCTTTTTATGCTCTGACTATGAAAATATTAAATTTCAACAAAGAATTCTAATACGCGGAATATTATTTACTCAATGGGTTCAAGCAACAAAAATATGGAGAACCGGAAATAGTGTGAGTTACATGCGACTCTTACTAGTTAGAATTAGAAACAAGTTTATTTCCTATTTTTAGTGGTGCAAAGACACATTGCAGAGATCCAGTGTTCCCATTTAGTCCGTTAGCTAGGCCATGTTTACCAGCAAGAATCACCAAGTAAGAAATTATGGTTCACTGATTGGTAATGCTCCCCATAGACAATTTTACTTATTTACGCAAATGTCGGCACACAAACGCTCTATGAAATCACCTTTAGAAAATCGTAAAACACATATTGACCATACTTTCTTCATCTCTATTCAAATTTCAACTTCTTCAAATTCAAATGAAGATTAAAGTTTTGAAAGACATTTAAATAAATACAGATAAATAGAAGATTAAAAAGGAGTTTTTTTACCGCTTTGGAGGAATTTGAAAAACATGATTGACCATCAAAACTGAACGTTCAAGAACCTATCGATGTTTACCCAAAAAATATTGAAAATGCTGCTAAAACTTTTACCGCATTACCAGCTACTCGAGTCAGTGTAGCAAGGTTGTTTTCTGCTCTGAAAATAATCAAGTCCGATCTCCGTGCATCTACCCTATATTTAGAAATTGACATATTTATGTATGATTTAAGCACTTAAGATGGCGGTAATACCTAAAATATACTATCAAAATTATACTTTTCCACATTTCTATTGTCCATTTATCCAATTCAACTAGTTCATCTCGTCGGCCATAATGATAAAAATACTTAATTATTTGCATCAAGTCTGCAGAAGATAAAATTCCAGAGTATTTGCAGTTTTGAGAGTCCCAGATAATTGCAGCTGTCACTTCATTCGATATTATCATATCAAATGTTTTCCTTAGCTATTTAATATCATGATAATATTATTAGGTGTTAATAATTTACTGATAATTTGCAATCTATGATCAGCAACTTCGAATTATGTGGTAGAATATCATAACAATTGAAAAATTCAAAAAATACTTTGAAAGCATTTCTCTTTTCTATTATAAATTAAAATAAAATCTATAATTTTAACACTTACGAACAGTTTTTACTTTATATAAAGACTTTATCCTATTGCCGATAGGCTAAGATAAATAACATTTATTACTAAATAATTATCAAGAATGTAATTACATCATCTTTTATTAATACGATTTTACCAGAATCTCGAGACACCTTACTAGTTTTGGAAGATTGATCCATTATCAATTAAGGTCATTTTTGGATTAGCTAAACAAAGTTTTCAAAACTATATTATTAATAAAATTGTGGATGTTTCAAAATAAAACAGATTACTGTATTTTTTAAAAATTTAAAGTTTCAAACTTTTTATAACAATTCAAAATTATAATATATACTTACAGTAGATCCAGTATTCCAACAAGCAATTATTAGGACTTTCGGAAATTTGAATTACTTTAATGTCTTATTTATTATTTTAAATAATTTTAAAGCAATTCTAAAGATTTAAAATACATATTTGATTTTGAATTTGAATAATAGAATGACTGAATTCGTGTTTTATTCAGATATCTTGAGTTTACAAAAAAATTCAATCGTGTTGCAATATTATTTTTTGGAAATCAATATGATACTGCTTTTAAAAAATTAACCATTGGTGAGCTACTAAGCAATGTTGATACTGTAGCAATCGGTTGCATGATTGCCGAAGGTGAACTTCATCGCCAAGACTGATTTAGCCTGGACACTCTTAGTTTAATGGGCTGATGATAGAAGGCGTGTGCCCTAACTTATGGTGGGTTTCTGGGTGTTGATATTTTGAAACTATATGGTTGTTACCCAGACAACCCCATACAAATATTCTTCGCTTACCACTCGGCAACCGTTGCTAAGCAACGTTGGAACTGTGTTCGAGTGGGTAGATCGTCCGCAAAAAGTGAGCGTTATTGCTAATGCTATAATTGACCGAACGATCTCTGGGTCCAACGAGCTGTCGATAGAAGACCTGTGCTCGCTTTTGATTCTTAGGTCCCCTTATTCTCCTATCTCTTTCAAATGTTAACTTATACTCTCATATCATCTATCTTTATGTCCATTCGCTTGGTCCTTCTTATTATTGTCCATGTTGATGATTTATTTATGGTCTGTAAACCCTTGGTTATGCTAAGTATTTACACACTAGTTCTCTTACTCTTATCCCTATCATAACTACAATGTTCCCTATTATTAGCATTATCGTTGTTGCTATTATATGTATTACCTTTATTAATTGTTACTACTATTACCTTTATTATTATTTTTATTACTATAACTGTCATTATATTTATTGTCATTACCACTATGATTATTACTACTATTATTATTATCATAATTATTATCATCATTACTACTACTATATTATTATTATTACCATTATTATTATTATTATTATTATTATTATTATTATTATTATTATTATTATTATTATTATTATTATTATTATTATTATTATTATTATTATTATTATTAATATTATTATTATTATTATTATTATTATTATTATTATTATTATTGTTATTATTATAATTACCGTTACCCTTATCATTATCGTTATTATTATTAAGATTTTGTAGGGATCCGTCCTTATTCTTCAGCGTTAAAATTTTTTATTGGTATACAACATTAGCCGTAATCCATCTGTATTTTTTTTTTTGATAAAGTATTTTTGTACGTTCCATTTTTACGTTACTATTTTTGTTAAGTATTTGAATTAGTTTGGAAAATTTGAGCAGCGTCCCGCCCATATTTTTCGCCTCAACTCAAATTAATTTATTTAAAAACATTATTTTTCATGATTTTGGTAGTTCGGATTAATCTTATTCCGATGTCTATTCATTTTAACTGTTGCAACGATTTCGCAATTTTCCCCGCTACCCATTCCCTCTTTTTGTCCTTAAGATCTATGTATGTTCATATTATATTTAATGAGTGCCCACTGGACTACTCGGTGTTAGATATTTTGAGCCGATTGTTGTAAAAAATTTATGTCAATTTTACAGGAAACGGATGATGAAGGAGCAGCCAATAAACTACTCATTTACCCTCCAATTTCCCCTATGTACGGATAATATTGACGTTCCAGCTCCTGCGTTCCGCACGCCGGCGCCTTCACGGGCACGAACTATTGGCGATTTTACAGCACTTACACAGTTCGATAGTGTGTTTTATTTTTCTATCTTGCGTTATGTTTTGGCTGTGGGCCACCAAAAATAAAATAATAGAAAAAATAACCGCACGAAATTTACATAAGAAATAACATAATAACAAGAAAATGTGACCGTAAAATAACCATTTATATAAAAGTAAAAAATAATGAATTAAATGAATAAAAATAAAATATTTTGGCTGAATAAATTTAATTAAAAATGTTAAAAATAAATTACCAATTTAAATTAAGAAAATAATAAAAAATTTAATTTAGATAACACAAATAATTTTAAGGTCAAATTTGTTTAATCGCAATAAAAATAACATGAAAGGTTAGTTGAGGTTTCGTTAAAATTTTCTTGTTATTGTGTTATTTTTGTTTATTTATTGCTGAGCTTGATGCATTGGCATTAGTTAATGTTGAGGTCTCACTATTTCTAATCGAGATCTCAACTTTGCACTGGCATTAGTATATATTTAATTCAATATTACAACAAGTTCAATGTAATAAAATTTATTTAATTCAAAATTACCAAGATTCCAAATTCGAATACAATATACAGTTTCAAAAGGTGCGTGCAAAATTATGTTATGTTGTATATGCTTGTTATTTTATTCTTGCCAAAAAATAGTGTTGAGCTCTGCTCCTGATTAAATTCTCCTTGAGATTACCTCCAGAAGAGTTATTAAGTCGCTAGATTTTTGGGCGAATATACTGAGTTAAACGTCAGTATATATACTTATTTTATTATGGGCTTTTTAAATTTATTTTTATTTTATAATCAAACATGTACATGAATAATCTATTGCTTTTTGTTAATTTATTATTTTTTTATTAATATAGAAATAATTTGCTGAAAATAATTTCTTATGTTTTCATTAATCTAGAATTTATTATTCACACCTAAAAATATTTCCAAATTGCCATTCAAGATTATATTTTTTATTGTCGCACATAAAAATATTTTTAATTTTCATTCAAGATATTTTCTTTAATAATAATATCCATAATAATAATAATAATAATAATAATAATAATAATAATAATAATGATTTTTAGTAATAATGATTTTACCCTTATATGTAAAAGTTTATTTAATTACACAAAATTACACAAAAGATAAATATAAACCGATAACCGATAATAATTGTCAATAAATAAAATGAATTCAATAAATAGATGAATTGTACAGTTAACAGATATTTGATAAATAATTGTCAATTAATAAACTACACAAAATGAGATAATGTCAATAAGTCAATGGTATATTGCACGCTGTTCATCATTCGGCTTTGGGTTTGGTTTGGGATTTGATTGATTGTCTCTCTACATAGATATTAAATCGGTACTTGCTAGGCCCAGTTCTATAATACTTTGAAAGTACGAAGGTGTCTAAAGGTTTTCCTTCGTCATCTAACATTAGGGTCAAATTATAGGTATATATATTGATATGTTTTGACAAATTTTCAACTTACATTTGGTGCAAACTTAATTTCAGTCTTATTTGGTAGTCTTATTTTTCAACAGTAGTTCTAGTCTGATTCGATTTAGTGTGCATAACTAACTGAGAGCCGTGCATTCAGCCAATTAACACTGACAAGTGTTTTGACTGAACAAGTTAACTCTCAGATAGTGTACGGGTATTGATTCATATGATTGCTACCATGTGAATTTACGAAGTGTTATGAATTAATGACATGAATTGTGATCAAGATGATTTTATGCCAATTTGCCGGATGAATTTATGGATGATGTATGCCAAATAAATATTTTAAAGCCAACTATTTTGTGCATTGAAACTTTTACTCATCTGATATGGTAAAATTTATTTACTATTTCTTTTTCGGCCCACAGCCAAAACATAACGCAAGATAGTAAAATAAAACACCCTATCGAACTGTGTCAGTGCGGAGTAACTCTGCCAATAGTTCGTGGCCGTGAAGGTTTCGGCGTGAGAACCCAAGAACCTAAACGTCAAATCATTGAATTAAATAGCGAAAGAGAGTAGCTTGAGAGTGAGTCTTTTGGCTCAACTTTCTTGCACTTAATTTCAATAAAATCGACAAAAGTTTTTAACAAAAATCGGCTCAAAATCACTGACACCGAGTAGTCCAGTGGTCACTCATTAAATATAACATGAACATACAAAGATCTTAAGGACAAATAGAGTGAAATGGTAGTGGGAAAAATTGCGAAATCGTTGCAACAGTTAAAATGAATAGACATCGGAATAAGATTAATCCGAACTACCAAAATCAGGAAAAATAATGTTTTAAAAATATATAAGAATTAAGATAAATTATGTTGAATTGAGACGGAAAATATGGGCAGAACGCTGCGCAAATTTTCGGAAATAGTTAAAACATTTATCCTAAAACGGTAAAATAAGGGCGGTACGCTGCTAAAATTTTTCGACTCAATGAAAATACTTTGTCGAAAACTGAATAATAAGGATTGATTACGGCTACATTTTTATATAAGCAAAGTATATTTTTTTAAGCCGAGGAATAAGGACGAATCCCTACACAAAAATTTGATAATAATAATGATAATGGTAAGGATAATGGTAATTATAATAATAATAATAATTATAATAATAATAATAATAATAATAATAATAATAATAATAATAATAATAATAATAATAATAATAATAATAATAATAATAATAATAATAATAATAATAATAATAATAATAATAATAATAATAATAATAATAATAATAATAATAATAATAATAATAATGATCATGGTACTTATAATGATAATGATAATAATTATGATAATAATAATAGTAATAATAATAACAGTAGTAATAATAATAATAGTAGTAATAGTAATAAATATAATGGTAATTATAGTAATAAGAATAAAAATAAATAAAGTTATAAAAAATAAAAAAGTTATAACAGGGATAATGGTAAGAGAGATACTGTGTGGATACTTACATAACAAAAGGTTTTCTAGACCATAGCAAAATCATCAAAACGGACGACAACGATAAGTAGAACTATGGGAATAGACGTAAGGATAAATTAGATAACAGCATGGATTAACCTTTGAAGGAGATAGGAGAATAATGGGACCTAAGAATCGAATGAGAGCATAGGCCTTCAATCGGCAGCTCGTTGGACCCAGGGATTGTTCAGTCAATTATAGCATAACAATAGCGCTCACTTTTTGCGGACGATCCGCCCACTCGAACACAGTTCCAACGTTGCTTAGTAACGGGTGCCGAGTGGTAAGCGAAAAATATTTGTATGGGGTTGTCTGGGTAACAACCATATAGTTTCAAAATATCAACACCCAGAAACTCACCAGTATTATGTAACATTCCGAGACGAATCTGCGCTCGCTCGCTCTTTCCAGGCCTTGCTTTCTTCATTGCCCGCCGGTTCACAAAGTTGGTCATGGCATTTTCTCGATAGGCCAATCGGGTTGGAGTAAAAACTAGTGGAAATGTCATCGCGTTCACGTCCTGACTAGCTGATAAGGCTGCCTCCAGGGCCTTAATTTGCACGCGTTGAGTTTGTGTCTTCAGGAGCTCCAATTGGAAGGATTCTTGAAAGGTTATCAAACGTTAGAATAATTCCCTCACTTTGGCTGGCTTTATTCGTTTATCTTGTAATTTATATAAATTTTCGTTCAAATTTTCTTGTTATTGTGTTATTTTTGTTTATTTATTGCTGAGCTTGATGCATTGGCATTAGTTAATTTTACTTTTATATTTCTAAATTTTGTATTTATTTATTTTCTCTCAGATTTTTTGGTGTTTTTTATTGATGTTGTATATTGTATTTTAAATAATCTTGATGTTTGTTTCTATGTTATTTTCATCCAATTAAACAAAGTTTCAGGGTCACTTTGCATTGGCACAATACCATAAATTAATGGCGGAGCTTGTTAAAAGTAAATAAATATTATAGTTTAAATTTTTTTCTGTTCAAAATTTATTGTATTTCTTTGTAGGGAATACCTGATGTAGAAAAAAATTGTCACAAAATAACTGTACAGAATAAAGGATAAACATTGGGCAGTTATCACAAGTGATACTGCAAAATACTCTTAAGCACCACGTTTTCAAAAGCTACTATAGTTTTTTTCATTTGTAGCTTCTTTTAACATCAAATCATTTAAATTAAACAAGCAGAAAACATTCAAAACAAGCCACTACGTTGTGAGCCGTTTGACCTTGAGTGACCAACTTCTACGTCCACATATCAGGAATCCCAAAACGCCACATGGTAGTGCGCTGCGGAATAAGCAGGAAAACTAACAGATCTTTGCTCACATTTGTCGAGGCACCTGCACGCGGACCTGAAAAAACAAGAATAATTTCTATCATATTTTCTTTCTATACTGTGGAAAGTTTCTGTATGAGATAATACACAACAAGCATCAATACCTAAAAAGAATAACCGTAACAGAATAAGTCAAACCTTTTGGTAAGAAATTTAGTCAACACTCACAACTGAATTTCCTCCGCATTCAGTCATCCAGGCTCAAGCATTAAACCTCACATCGACATAGTTTCCGAGTGTTTGTGTATATAGCGCTATACAATCAGTTTACATTTAGATTACCATATCCAATTCATATGGTAAAAAATGAAGTCTCAACAGGTTTGCGCGCTTCTGATCTTACTTCCAGAAAACTAAATTTATTGTAAAAGTAGACTGAGTTTTGACGGCTCTAATATCATCGATTTGAAAGGTTTTCAGTCACGATTTTGTCTGTGTCAGCTATTGAAACTATCTACGTCGCCTTACGTACTTAGTAGAGGTCATTATAATTGTTATGTTGAACTTCACTTGCAGACTATATATCTGATGAGGATTTGTCGGACAAGCATGACTTTAAAATATATGATATGCGATCTCACCTGCTCGCAAATATGATGCCCTAGTCGTTGTCAGCAAAGAAAGTAGTGCCCTATACTGCAAAACACTAACATTTGAACTACGTAAAACCTTCTCTAGTCATTTCATTTGAGTGACAAACTAAGATAAAAATTTGAGAAAAAACTTTACCGGCCGCTTTTTCAAATGCCGCTACATGCTTTCTTCACCTGGAATCAGAAATGATTTTCATTAGGAGTTTAACTAGTGGGTTTACGATGTGCATGCCGTGTAGTAGTAAAGTCTCTGAAATGCATCGTGCAGAATTAATTTGTAAGTCTGCGTATTCAGTGAAAATAACTCGACGTTTATTTTGTTGGTTGTTGATTACACGGTCTGAATTTGGCATTGTATCAGCGTTTCAGATTGTTTATATTTCAGTGATTGCGTGAATTAGAAGCGGTCGGCTATTAGCGTGTGGCGTGTAGGCATTGATTCCGCTCATGAACTACGATTGTATAATTGGCTGTGAGTCATTATCTCGGATGGTAAAACTGTGGACTTAAGTACACCTAGGGTTAAATAGCAGGACCTTTGAGCACATTAAATAAGACCCTAGATTTTTTAAATGTTTTGTTAAGTTTAATTTTTTTTGTTTCAGTAAAAAAAAAAAAAGTTTATTAAATTGTTTAAGTTTAATCATAATTTAAACATAAATTTCTTTATTTCAAATGATTTTTTATGTGAATTTTAGAGATTTTTGAATTATTCAAAAATGTTAAGTCATCTATTTATTAATTTATATACAAAAAATTTACAGTTTATCCAAAATCTATGGAAATATTTACTCCGTCGATATCAACAACTATAATCTCGGATGCATTCAGCTGCATTTAACGTTCTAGATCCTTACGCAAAAAGTTAAACCAATCAACTATCGTATGGTTTTGTCAGACACCAGTGCCAAACAAAGGCGGTAGAAAGCTACTGGTAAAAAATGAATTATCATTTATACTTTTACGGAAGGTACATTGTGGACATGCCCAATGATAACAATCAACACCTTGATTGCATGTGGCCAGGTAACAATCGACATTACATGTTGGACATTGTATACTGTTCTTCAGTAGACGTCTTTCTGCCAGCCTTTCGATTGTTATGTTTTATTAATTTTAAATGTAAATGGCGCAAAGTAAACATCGACTAAACACTTCCAAATGTAAGAACAAGGGAAAAATTAATAATAAAGATTTTATTATATTAAATTTTTCTATGTATTACTTGTTATTATATTTCTAATAATTATTTTATTTATTTCTTGATAAATATAATTAATATTAATTTTTGGTATTTTTATTAGGCATTAAAAATCTCGAATTCTCACTAATATTATTACATCTGTGACATGTTTATTTTTTTAGCATTAATATAAGTCAGGGATGGCGAACTTTTTTTGATCTCCGTGCCACAAAGTCAAAAAATTTTTTTTTAATGCGTAATGTGCCACTAAAAAATTTCATTCGAAATGTTAGCGTGGTGAACTATTCCTATATTTATTTTTTATAAAATTTAATTCTGAAAATAGAAATTCACATGCCCACGTCAATGAAATATTGATAAAATTACCTTTGCTAATATTTTTAAACAATTAAACGTGTTAGTAATTGAATTCCATGTAGTTAGAATTTCATCTTTTGCAATTTTATTTATTTTATCCAATAATCGATTACTTTCAATAATTTCTAAATCAATTCTTAAATCAACAAATTTTTGGTTCCACTCAAGGAGCTTTAAATTTAATTTTTCAAATGGTATTGTATCAGGATACAAAATAAATTTTAAAGATTCTTTAAATTCTTTAAACTGTGTAAATCTTGCAGAAAATTCCTGAATCAGGGATTGAATTACCACTGAAAACTCTTTCGTTAATGACTTATTTGGCTTTTCATGAAATTCACTTTCAGCAATTTTTTTTTGTATTCGGAAAATATTTATATGAATTTGAAAGAAGAATGTGACTTCGAACGCTTTGATTAAGTCAAGTTGTTACTGTTTTATTAACACCTTGTAGTTTTATATTTAAGTGAGAGCATAAATCAATGAAAAAATATAATTTTTCTAGCCATTCTACATCCAATAAATGATTATATCGTCCAATAATGTTCTCGTTAGTTAGAAATAATATTATTTCAACAAACAATCTACAAACCTTTGCAAAACATTTCCGCGGCTTAACTAGCGTACATTTTTGTATAAAGTAAGCTATTATACGACGAATATACTTCGTTTAACAATTTTTGAAATTTTGTTTTATTAAGTGCTTGTGCTGACATAAAATTGGCTAATGTTGTTACAAAACTCAAAATATCATCAAACATTTTTAAACCTGTTTTGGAACATAACGCTTGTTTGTTGATAATGCAATGGAAATGAAGAATTAAATCCAATACGTTTTGTGAATAAATTTATAAATCCATTTTCCCATCCAGTTAAGCTGCGGGACCCGTCAGTTGTAACTGACACAATTTTAGAAGGACATATTTGTCTTTTTTCCAATGCATCGATAACTGCATTACAAATGTCCAATCATTTTGTTGTTGTTAATGTTGATAAACTTAATAACTCTTATTTAATATTGTTTTTAACAAAATAACGTACAAAAATTGCTAAACAAGCAGAGCCTGTTACGTCGGTAGACTCGTCAAGGCAAATTTTCCACCATATCCAAAATTCTCTCTTTTACTGTATTTCTAGCTATCGGCATGTCTTTAATTCGCTGAATAATTTTTTCTTTGGTTTCAAAATCATTAAATATGTCTGGTGCACATTGCAGCCAAGCATTCTTTAAAAATTCGCCTTCATTAAAAGATTTCGCATATTGAGCAATATTTTATGAAACTTGATAACTAGTAGCAGTGGTGTTTGATTGAGTTCCAATATGTTTCATTAAAGTAGTAGTTTGTGCATTTTTATTCTTTAGGGCAAGTGATACATACTCCTTTTGCTCTTCTAAACTTAGATCGAGAAGAAATTTATGGTTGGTTTCATAATGTCGCGAGAAGTGAATGTTTGAAAGTGAAAAATATAAAAAAGAATATTTGAAAATTTCAATATTTATCAATTATTCAAGAAGTGGAAAAATAGGGAGAACGAGTTCCGCATTTCCAATTCAGTTTTTCTCAAGTTGTCAGTTTCTATTTTTGGAAATTTCCATAAAGTTTTGTTGCGAATTGCGCATGCGTTAAATTTTGTCAGTTTCCAATTTTGTGACTTAGATTCAGGGTACTCTGATTTATGGTTGTTGGAGTCGTTCTCCCTATTTTTTCACTACTGGCATGATTGAAAAGGGCCGTAAAGCAATTTGTATTTTATGTTCCAAAACTCTAGTCTGTAGAACATCTTCCGTATCTATCAGTCCACTAGGCTTGGAATTCGCTTCTACTACATGTTTCTGAAAGTTTCGATTTTTTCATTGAACTAACCATAATGAGAAATTCTAAAAAATATATATTTATATAATATTGTTATAAAATAAATAATTTATTCTGCGTTCGTTTGAAAGAACATGTTTCGTCACATATTAAAGTACTAAAAATATTACCAACACAAGAAAATAATAAATATAATATTAATTCAGGGTAATTTTAATAATTATTTCTATATTTTACATTGATTTAACGATGAAATAATTTTTCATAATATTAAAATATTTTATTATTCAAAAATAAGCAAAATAAATTATAAGTTTAGTAACTTTTAATACCTTAAGATTGGTACAATTTAAAACTTCAGTCGTGACGTATTATGTTCTTGCAAAAGAATGCAGAATATAAAAAATGAAATAATTCGTAAAAAATATTTACCTAAAAATAACACTTTCTTTTTACTATAAAGGCTTATATTTTTTAACAAATCACTAAAGTTTCAAAGACGACGGTCTATTAAAAATGACTAATGCAGTCTGATTCGAGCGCTGCGGCAGCAACAACATGCAATAAGATTAGAAGGCTAAACTAGATACGCAATAAATTTTATTTAATGCACATATTTATTACTTCGAGAGAATTAATGCAATATTTTAATAACAAAATGTATAATTTGACGGTTCTAGATAATATACTAAGTACTACAAATTCATATCAAAAATTATAAATTAAGTGTAGATTAATAATATTTAATTCTTTTCTATCAAAAATGGTAATTTAAAAACAAAATAATTTTGTTTTGTGCGTGCCATCAAAATTTTCAAACGTGCCACTTGTGGCACGGGTGCTATTGGTTCGCCATCCCTGATATTATGCCATTAATTTTAATAAATAAAGTGTCATAGACGTGTAGCTAAAATGATTTGGAGCACCTAGGAATATAATTATCTATAAAGCAGAGGGTTTGAAGTATAATGATAAGAAAAATTATGGAAGAAATAAAGAACATGAATTAAGTTTTCAAGTACATACCAGTATTCAGCAAAAAAACAAATAAAGCGACAATTATGTACAATGATGGAATGAAAGATAAAATTGAAAGATATATTTGGGTAGAGATATTTCCAGACCACTATTCAGCAAACAAACAGATAGAGCGACAATTATGCACAATTATGGAATGAAAGATAAAATTGAAAGATATATTTGGGTAGAGATATTTCCAGATCTAGAGTTCTTGTTTTATATAAGTCACAGGTTATTTTTGGCTTTTTAAATTTATTATTCAAACCAAATTTGAATAATAAATTTTAGAATATAAAAATCACCAAAAAGATTTATTTCATTTGACACTTATGAGTTAAAACGAGATGTGAACAAATCTAAGCAAATTATAAACTCTCTAAATTATAAAATAACAACTTTCGCTTCAAAATGAAAAAAACTATTATTATTTAATCTTGTACATATTCAAAGCATTTACGATAGCAGTAAGCCATGCTTCTAAAGTTCTCTGATGACACTGATCCGTCGGTGTCAAATAATAAATCCGATCAGCTAATGATCCATTGAAATTGACGTATTTTGTTTCAATTGCCATGGCGTTACTTTTCTCGATTTTCACATTCATCTTTATATTTGTACATTGCATTAGGTCAATTGTTCCTAAAAACAAATTATTTGGAGCTATTTGAATAATTTTTAAATAATTTTAAATGAAATTCAATTTAAATTTTAACTCCTCTGAGCATAAGTTCTGGTAAAGAGAAATTGATGATTCCGGTTAGTTTAGGAACATTTTAAAAAGCCCGATATTTCATCATTGTCAAGGACATTAATTGAAGCAATATCTTTATAAGATTTATCGCATTGCAGGTATTTTAATTAATAAAAATGACAAGTTTCTGAACATACTCAATAATAATTCATCGAAAAATTATTTTAATCGAAACTAATTTTCTTTATTGATTTCAGAGAATAGATTAATCTCATTATCTTCTCAGGTTTCGCATATAACTCGGTTTTTCCACATAACAACTGAATTATTCATTAATTTTTATTAATTGAATATCTTTCTGGGGACCTTTAATTTATTTTATATTATCATATTTGGATTTTCTCTTCGTTTGCTATCCGTACATTTTTCCCAGCAATGTGTCAATTTTTAAATAATTTTCTTTGTATTTATTTGTTAGTTGTAAATATTCTAATTTTTGGCCTTTTCTTTGACCCGTTTTCTATTTGATTGCCTACCATTGAAACTAGTTCGTGGAAATGTTTTGTCGAAAAAGATCAGGAATACTATTTATTTAATCGTAAATTAATTACAAGGAAAATAGCAATCTCACATGTAAAGATTAATTTTGACTATGAGAGCTTTTGATATATTATAAAATGGTTATTAAAAGCGAATTTATAAAAATTCTAAAAGTTGTAAATAATGTAAAATTAGTTATGGAAAAATTATTTGTGAATATAAAAATCAAAATATTTTTATATAAAATTTCTATTTTATTTTTTATTTCTATTCTACTATTAATTCATCATTTTTTCGATTCTACTGAATTCACAATACCAATATTAATAATCACAATATTTGAAAAAAATATAAATAGTAAAATAAAAAACTTATTAGTCTTACTAGATAAACTTTCCCACAGGTGTTGTGAAAGGGGTCTACAACTGGGCTTTTTGCTTATATAATATATGAATGGCCCCTAACCCTAATGTGACTACAATCGTTTTACCAGTAACATTTTAATTCTTTTTTTAAAATTTGCCTAGTTTTTTTTTCATAACAGACTTTATATCAATATTTTTGTTTTACATGAAGAGGTAATTAGAATAAATAAAAATATTGACCTAGTCAATAAAACAAGAAAACGAAACAATAAACTGGTAATTATTTTTTCTGTAACATTTGTTTATATAAATCATTTATTCAATTATACTAAAGTCTCTCATTTTAAAATATTTGATAGACATATAATGAAATGCTTCGAATATTTAAGATGCCTTACTGATTTTTTTTTATTTATGCAAAAATAAGTTAATTTTTAATTAAAATTTTAATCGTAATTTTGTAGTTGATGAAATTACTTCATCTTTCTTTTGTTTTCAAAACACGCCATTTATGGATTGGTTTTAATTCGAGTTAGAAATTTTCCAGAATGCCCTCAAGGAAAACTAAAAACAATTTAATGAAAAACAATGCAATTACCAGTTGGAATATGAGTCAAATGATGCCTTTTGAAATAGTCGAAAAAGATTTCATTCTCATATTCCTTTGCTCGATACAATATAAAATATCGTCTTTTCCATTTCTGAGAACAAAGAAAAATATTATCATTACTTATTTCCAGTTGGATTTTAATTAAACCTTTAAAAATCCCATTTTTATTTCTGCTTCATCATTGTTCAGTGGCGGCGATTTCAGCAAATAGCCTTCTTTGATGATTTCGTAATGATCCGTGTTTAATGGATAACAAATCTTTGATTGAGGTTTAATTTTCTGAGAATTTTTCCTGACGTACTGTTCACCTTTAATATTGATTTCCGTCATTTAACAATGTAATGATAAATTCATGTTGATGTCATAAAGATATACATACACAAACTGTTTGTGTGTATTTGCAGTTGTATATGTCAGTGTGTGCGTGTCAATGCTGACCAATCACAATGACCGAATTTGATAAAAATCGATCGAAATAAAAATGACTGATGAATAATTTAAGGAAAGATAACCAATTAATTTCAGATGTCTATTCAAATGGTTTAACAAACATTTGTCAGATTACTATTAATAATTATAATTAATTATTTTGTATAATCTAATAATAATGTTTGTGCAAAATTATCTATTAACATTTAAAAATATACAAAGATAATACAAATGATTGCAGAAGAAGTCGAGAGTTTAATTTAATTTTATTAAAATTCAAAATAAAAATTTAGTGTGAAAGTTTACTAAAAATCAATAGTTATCTGGAAACAAAGATTTGAGTAGATAGCGATTGAAAAGTTTAAAAAAATTATTGTAATTGTAAATCAAAAGGTCTTTATATGAACATGAAAAAAATAATTAATTAAAATTTTGATAACGACATTAATCATAGATTTTATTGAAAACAAAATTCAATAAAAAAAACGCTTATCCTTTTTGCAATAGATGTGATGAATTTCGCATTTTGCTAAATATTTATTAAATGAAAACATTTCCGATTATAGATATAAAAGAATTATCTTAGAGATGAAAATTTTCACACTTTTGCAGTAAAGGATTATTGAGTCATTTACTTGTTTAACATTTAATTTTTGCTGCTACAAAAAATTAATCATTTTATTGAATAATGGTACAGAATGAATATATAAATGGAGACAAAATTTACTAAAGTTTCCAAAAGCTATTGAAAATCAATTATTAAAGAATGATTTAGAAGAGAACGTTGAGTAGTTCAATTTAATACTGCCTATCATATTTACAGGTGTTTTATTGAAATATAGTGCATGGTGGCGCTCCCACAGAAACAGACTACAATTGTTTGTTGGGGTGAACAAAATATTTTTTTATTAATTTTGATAAATCTTTTTTTTTCAATTTTAATTAAATTCTTAAAATATGATTTTGAAATTTAAATATGAAAATTTTTATATTATTGAAGGAAAATTTTTAATTTTTAATTATATTTTTGCCATTTTATAAATTATTTTTAAATGTGAATTAATTCAACATTAATTCAGAAAATATAGTTTGATATTTTCAATTGGAAAATATTATTTATACTTAATAAATCATTAATTTCATTACGATTCAGTAGAGAATTTATAATTAAATTTAATTTTAGTATCATGTTTACTGATATATCTAATTTTACAATTACTATTTGTTATTAATGATCACAGTGTTAAAACAAAAATAAACATTTATTTGTTTATTCAAATAAGGAATATCATAATTCATATTGTTCGATTTATTATTGTAAATCTTGGTGTGACACCTGGTAAAATGTTAAAATCAATATTAACAACTATTGACATTAGCACTGTGCCCAATAATTCGCTGGAAGCATAAAAGTTATTATTAATACATTCAAACAAATTCATTTCAATTCAACTAATAAGGTAAATTAAATCAAAACAAATCAAGTTAGAAAGTTTCATATACTGTTAAAAAAATTACTAAAAAAATATTTCAATTTTCCTACAAGCTTTAGGTGTATAATATAGAATAGTGGCTCTCAATGAGGCGGTACCGCCCACTCCCAGTAGGTGCTGGAGCCTTTCATTTGAATGCTAGGTAGTGAAGGGACAGCTGGAAGGGGCAACGCTATTTAAAAAAATATTAATTAAATCTTTTAAAATTACTGTTTTCACGAACAAACATTTATTTAACTAAATTTAAACTTTAAAACTCTAAATGTGTGAATAGATAAAATATATAAATAATGTTAAACAATATTTTATTATTTGAAATATATATTATGAGGGAGGGGTGGTAAACCAGAAAATAAACTTATAGTATAGAAGAAAAAATTAAACACTATAATACTTTTGTTGGAAGATAATAAAAACGATAATAAAAACGATAAAATTAAAATATTATACAATAAGACGCAATTTATATCGAATAAACATGGATGTGGATAATAATCAAAATAAAACAATAGATGGGATCGTCTAATAATGTCACGTTCTCAATTTTCCAAAAAATGTTCCTTAAAAACATAAAAAGAATATCGAAAACAAACATTTTCCATGATTTTTGTATATAATAATGTCTGTCGTCAAAGAACACATCTTTTTCGTATAAAAAATCTGGACAAAATAAGTGTTGTTTCAAAAATAGGAGTGTTTTTAATAATTAAACTTGTTCTACAGAAATGTATAAATATAAATTTCAACTTTTCGACCTACTTACAAATATAAAATATTATAGTATTTAACTCATAAAATGTATTTTACTTGGATTAAATCAACTTTGAATAAAATATGAGAGTCGTGGTTAAAAACATTAAAACATTTTTGCATGTATTTTTCACGCGATTTTAACACCCTTCCTTTTAAGCTATAAAAATATTTATTGAAAGACATTCTTCTTCCACTGACATGCAATTTGTCTAAAGAAAAATCTTGAAATTTTTTTAGGCATCGGAATTATAGTGCGTCGAATGATGAGCCAAATTCATGTTTTTCATAATTTTAATCTTCTTAAACTGAAAATTCAAAAATGTTGCAGCCATCAAAGTTGATATTGAGATTCCATATATTTTGAAAAGAATCTTTTCTAGAAAAAGAATTTTTTCCTTTAAAAATATAAATATAATAATATATAAAAATATAATATAATATTATAAGGACATTTTTTTTGTTTTTCACCTCTGAAAATCACTTGAAAAAGGCTGTGCCGAAAATCCGTGAATACCATAAATAAATCTGATTCATAGTCAAATTTTGTAGAAAATACAATGTCTTTTATAAATATAATAGATTGTTTTTCTTATTCTCTTTGATTCACTATTTATACTTTCATTTCAGTAATTTTTTATTATAATTCATCTGAATTATGGTTACAAGTAAATTATATGTGGAATTAAATGAATATATATTTATGTGTAATATATATATATATATATATATGCACTCAACGTTCTACTTAAAAAAATGTTTGCAATTTAGTATTTAATGGTGATGTAAAGTTTATATAGCTTAATAGAAAAATAATAATAATTTCGAGTGTATACACTACTTAGTGATTGTATACATTGACTGAAATTTATGCTTTAACTGTAACATATATATATGTTGATGTAAATTATTTCTTTTACTTTTAAAATATTAACGATTTTTATAGATATTGGAAATTCAGTATTTTATTAATATAAGTTTGGAAAGTTGAGATCTATTTTTATAACTACAAAAATAAATAATATGGCACAATAAATGTTTTTCTTATTTTCCCTAGATGAACCGATTATTCTTTCATTGCAGTGATTTTGTATTATAATTTATCTAAATTATAATAAATAAATTATATATGAAATAAAATTTTAAAAACACTTAATATTAAACATTGTCGATTAATATTAGTTTAAAATAGTGAATGTTTAATAAAATGTAAATACTATATAAATTATATAATATAATGTATAAATATGTAAATGATATACGTATATATATGAAGTGAAATAAAAATAAATTAAAATTAAAAATTGACTCCGGCTTGTTATGGTAAAGTTTGCTGTTAATCTAGAAAATCTACGAAATTGTGGTTGTTTAAATAACCACGAAAAATAAAGATTAAACGAAAAAGATAGTTTAAAAGGAAATTTGTAATTTAATGAAAATAAATATATTAAAAATGAAGTTTATTGTATTAAAGAAAATTATTGATAATGGGGGGTATATTGACCAGAATAATACCTCTAAAAGGTAAAACTAATTAAATTATGTTACAGTTTTGCCTGTGATTATTCAGAAGAAGAACAAATTTGTAGCAGAGTGTGGTTGCACGAGCGCAACCTTAATTATATAAAGAAGTAGATTTCAAGTTCAATATGCGAAGGTGAGATTAACATTAAATATTGTTATCTTAAAGAAAATGGAAAGTTATTTAAATCTTCTAAGTAATAAAGTATATAATAAAATTCTATATAACAATATATTTAAATCTAACTTTGTAAAAAGTAAAATTAATATAATTACTAAGTATAAAATTAAGTGTAGAATTGTAGAATTGATAAAGATTGGTGATCCTGCATATATATGTAAAACCTTAAAAAGAATTGCGTTCAGAAAAATAGTAATAATTAATTTTCAAAATGAAATCAATTCAAATTTACAAAATATTGAAAAATGCCGTTAGCATTTATCCAGATTGCATATGATCAGTACTAGAACTCATGCTGTAATTCTATGTGGTTCTAAAAATGTTGAAGAATCTAGTTGCCTTAACAAAGTAAATCGTGTAGATGTTCGACCTTATTCCTTTGCAACCAGATCATCGTTTGTCGGTCAGAGTGACTATCGAATTTATAAATCTCAACTTATCGATACTCCTGATTTATTAGATCATCCATTAGCTGAATGTAATTCCTTTTATATATGTGCCATTACAGGCCTTGATGTTCTAAAAGGAGCTGGAATTCTAGTTATCAGTGATTTACCAAAGTTTAGAAACTTAATCCTGCAACAAGTATCTAGGCTATAAGATGCTATAAGATTCGAACAGCTTTTAGAAGATGATCAGTAATTGGATAATGAATGTCTAAGATCAATATCAGAAGAATCGAGAAAATATAAAGTCGATATTAGTTCTCAGATATTTGTAAGAACTCTGACAGGGAAGACAATTACGTTAGAAATAGAGTTTGATGATATGATTAAAAAAGTGAAGTCAAATATACAAGATAAAGAATGAATTCCTTCGAGCAAACAAAGATTGGTTTTCGCTGGTAAACAGTTAGAAGACGGTATGAAATTATCTGAATATAATGTAAAGACCTTCCATTTATTATTGAGAATAAGAGGGGGTAGCAAAAACGAATAGAAAATCCAAACTGAATTCCAAAGGAAAAGGAAAACGAAGGCGGCACTGAAAAAATTATTCAACGCAGTCAATAAAGATTTTAAGGCAGAAGACATTGTTGAAAGGCGAAAGGCGTATGAATAAGAATATATGAAAGTAATTGATGAACTTGAGGAGTTAAAAATGTTGAACAAAATGAAGTGAACAAAGATGAAGTAAGGGTGAAAGAGGTTGAAAAAACTCACAAACAATGGAAAAAGCTTTGAAGGATTGAGTCGAATTTTTGTCAAGAAAGCCGAAGAAAGCTTACAGGTAAGCAAAACTTCTTCTATTGTTGACTTAACATGTGTTCCGAAAAAGAGTTTGAGAAGTCTTAAAAAGATAAGTATACCAATATTTCAAGCTAAAAGTAGGAAATAAAAAGATAGAAAGCCTTATTTATGACTTGTATAGACAAGGCTGAAGAGTCAAAGAATCAAAAGATGATACATCTAAAAGGTTATGTAGATGGAACCAGCTCGGATAATAAGAAATCTTGGATATCCAGATGAAGCTTATGATACGGCCCTTATGAGACTGTAAAATTATTATGGTGGAGAGAAGCATAGCTATCAAAGCTTACTGAACATTGTAAATATGTTCAAATCTGTTAGAGATTACGAGCAAAAAGATTTAGAAGCTTTCGCCGAAATGATGGACACTATAAAAGTGAGGTTTAAAAATATGGAACGAGAGAATGAACTGGAAAATGGCTTTTTGTATCATGAATTACAAAACCAACTATCTGAACGTCTGTTGAGACAATGGGTTAATTAGCATGGGATGGATGATGGCAAATAAGATGTTCAAAATCCACAACAGTGGGTACAAAGGAAAGCTCAAATACTCAAAGAATTTAGTGAGATTAAAGATGGAGGAAATGACGATAAACCAAGATTAAAAGAGAGTAAACCAGGTAATACAGAATACTTCAATAATCATCAGTAAAATAGAGACAATCTAATAATTTAATTAGTTTTACCTTTTGGGGGTATTATTCTGATCAATATACCTCCCGTTATCAATAATTTCTTTTAATACAATAAACTTCCTTTTTAATATATTTATTTTCATTAAATTACAAATTTTACTTTTAAACTATCTTTTTCGTTTAATCTTTATTTTCATTGTTATTTAAACAAAGTAGGTAGATGTGTGCCACCTGGCGCACGTTTTGGTACCTCCCAACAAAACAAAAACAAACTAAAATATAATGTAAACACAAAAATTACAAGAACATACATTTATTAATTCAATGAACAGTTAGATGAGATGTTGGATGCGCTGTTGGATAGACTGTTGAATAGGCTGTTGGATGAGCTTTTGGATAATCATGTGGGAAATTATTATCTTTATTCATTATTAGTCTCAATCATATAATGGCTGTATGCCAGACTTACATTATTTTCTACCCAAACCATTTTATCGTCCCTATTTGTTAGTGCAACCTCTGAAGTTTTAAAACTATAAAGTTGGTGATTGTTTGTACAACTACGGAATTGAGGTACAGAAATGGTATTGTTTTTCTCGTAACAATCTTTGTATGATTTATGGGTTAACTCTGTGTCCTTCAATGTTACCCTTTTAGCTTTTAGGCATTTTGATTTTCCTGGTAAACTATAGCATTTGGGTCTTAAGAAAACCCACTCGTCATAACCCTCTCTCTTACTTTCATCTTTGAATTTCCCTATGACAGTCTAGTTTTTTAGTGTAAAGTGGATCATTAGTAGGATAATTGGATGTGTCCAAAAGATTATCGTTAACCATTTCTGACAAAAGAATGTCCAATTTACAGTTTTCGATTTCTAACAAGAAAGAGTGTATCTCCAGCAACAATATTGATCTCACAATTAAACTGTCGACGATACTTTTCCAAGTCCTTATACTGGAGTTCGTACATTCGAAATTTGGACAAATCAAGTACCAATTGTCATATATCCTTCGGTCGATCAAAACATGCCGAGTCAGGATTTAACAAAGCAGCAATTAGATCATCAGCAATTTTGATACTTCTTTGAAAGGTTGGTTTGGAAGCATATCTAATCATCTTCTTTTCTGTATTACATAATCTTAAATTCATTCTTTTTTTCAGGTTTTCCTCGGTTTTACCATACAAGCTATTATTTAGGAGCTTATAATAACTTTTATCTAGTGTGTCTGAACTTTTTGCTCTTAGTTCTGTATTGGTATCAGTGTACTTTTTAAAAATAGGGGACTGTTTGAATTTTACAACTCTATTCACATGTGTGACATTAACACCAAAAGGAAAGTACAATTTTAATAAACGCCAATAAATCACATAATTCTTTTTTAGGATATTGTGTCGCAACAACTTTTCAACCTTAGATCCTTTAGTTTTCATTTTCTCAGGAGCAATAGAAAAGTCGTCTAACTTATAGTGAAGATAAGAAGAAATTTCAAGATCTACCTCAAGTGTGAACCATAAGACAAAGATTCAAGATTTAAAGAAAAACAAATTCTCCAGTATCCAACTGAATTTGCCACTAGGTAAAGGTTGAGTTAAAGCCCAACTGTAAAGATTATTAATATCAATATAAAGAAACTCAGTGCTTTTATCAGTTTTTATAAAGTGCTTGATTAAAAAAGTAAGACCTCCAAGAATACCACCCTCATAGAAATTATAAATTTTCATGTCTTGCAATAGTTCAATGGTTTTATCTAAAGTTATTAACACAGATCTCCATGACATTCCCGGAATACCAAAATAATTCAAAGGCTCTAACCTAGTATGAGCTATAGATTTCGCTCGAAATTGTTGGAAAAAGTCAGCAAAAAGAAAGCAATCGAGTTTCAAGTATATAATCATAATAGTCAAGTAAATTTACACATTTAGATTCAGTTCAAATTAATTGAGCTTTCTCATATTCAACGTCACTCACTCCTTCCCAGATTGGAGGCAATTCATAAGTATTTTCAAGGACCTCTAAACTAGTGGCAAAGTTGTAGGTAAAAATACCTTTTTCATTAACAATGGTATCAGTAAAAACAGATTTCGTTAAAAGTAAACTGGTCGAAGTTTTCACAGCCCTAGCTAATGAGTCATTAACAAACTGGCAAGAGTCGATAAAACGTATTCTAAACTTACAAACATATACCATAAGGGATAAGAACTTTTCACTACTAATTGGAATACATAATAAGTTCCAATTAGGAAATTTATTTATTCCATACTTAAGTGTTAGGATGTGAGCCCGTCAGATACAACCCCCACCCCTTGGCTTACGTAATTATTACATAATATCTGACCTCTGTCCATGCTGTTGCTACCTGGAGATTGACCTCTGTCCACTCAGTTGCTACCTAGTAATTGACCTTTGTCCATTGTTGCCAGGTGACCTCACGATTATGTTACCCGGAGACACACTTATTATGTCACGTAGATGTGGACCAACACACCTACCTTCTAGAAACTTCCACACACCTACCTTACTGTTATTATGTCACGCACTGTGGACCAACACACCTACCAACATACCTTTTTAAACCGTTCACACACACACACACACCAACCAACGATCACAGATCAACACCGATCAACACCGATCAACACCGATCAACACCGATCAGCGCCCATCATCGCCCATCATCGCCCATCATCGCATCGTGCTTTCCACCAATCTGTTTTCAATTGTCTTAAAAATGCTGTATAAATAACGGGATTTTATTCACCTAAAAGTTGAAGAATAAACTTATTCTGAAAAATGTGCAAAATTCTATTTCTTCTTTTGAGTGTAAAATGTAATTATCAACGATTCTAAGAGATCTAGAAGTTAATGTTTAATCAGACTTTTTTGCCAGTATTTTGCGACCATAGATACATTTTTTAATGACTAAACATCATATTTTAGAAAACTATTTGCAAAAATTTTATATTTTGAAGTCTAAAAATTCATTTTTCTTTAATTTTTTAAATACATCACATGTCGTTTAGATTAACAAGCACTTTCTCAGCTTCTGGGCTTTTTTAAATAAGCTAACATTTCATTTATTTTCATTTCGACTATAGTTTAAACATGTGATTCTTAGGTAAAATCATAATATTATTATAATGTAAGTAATGAAATTCTCAATAAAAACTAAATCCTTTCCTCCATTAAATATTGATTTTTTATTTTAATTAATTTTTAAATTAATTTTACTCTAATAATAATAATAAATATATTTATATGTATATTCATGTTTATGTAAAAAAATATTTTATTTTATTTTATTATTATATTTATATTTTTAAAAATTATTATATAAAATATTATGTATTAAAAAATAAAATAATGATGTCTACAAAAGAGCGAAGTAAAATATATATTCTGCATAATTTAATGATACACAATATTGAAAAATGCAAAAAATACACAAATTGGAACCCCTTCCCGACATTTCTTCTGGTTTCATTACGTTTCTCGGGAAGCAGCATTTTAGACACCACACAACAATCTCATAACAAAATGTTTTCAATATAATTCTCGAATAAATTTGTAGTTGTTATGTTAAAGAAATTTATAATTTCTTTTTAATTAATTAAAGAAAATTCAAAAAATAGTTTTAACATGGACATTGACGGCATCCTTCGACACATCTCCACAATGCATGAGCCGATCACCGGTGAACCCTTTCGCCCTGGAATGTATCATCCTCCAATTGTCAAACAATACAATAGTATCAAGTTCCGGTTGAATTATAAATGTATTTTCAGGATTTTCGTTGAATTCTTCATAAATTCTTTTCAATGATTTATAAACCTGTAGCATTTTCTCTTCACCTTCCATATAAACCGGATACAGATAAGCGGGATTCCATTTTAATTGCTTATACTGATTCGTAAACGGATTCAATTTCAGAATTGTATCAACCAAACTTATTTCCGTTTCATCTCTCTTGCCAGTGTAATAAGTCCAACGAATGGGCGTTTCTAGCATTGCCTTAAAGATTTCCGGCTCATTCAACTTAAATCGTTCTGCAACAAAGAACCCGTCCACTAGGGACACCGAGCCTCCGGTTCCATTATGTTTCAATAAATGCAGTCCGACTATCGCCGATGGATAATGGTAGTAACTGAAGTCTGTATGGCCAGGCACAGGGTTATTCGTCCAACCTAAATCATTTTCCAGATCATTATTAGTCAGCTCCATAGTAGAATCGTAACTGTCTGAAAATAAGGTGTCCATTGAGCCGCCTAATAGCTCTAATATTTTAGACAAACTATCTTTGTTTGTGGGAGATTTGTTTATCAAACAAAATCCTAGTTTGTTTATCATTCCGACAACATTTTCAATGACTCGAGGATTACTGCAAATGTCGGAATATGATATTTTATGTCCCATTGAAGATTTCTCAAGCGTTTCAGCGTTCCAAAGCAATTTCTCTGAATTAATATTTGATTTTAATAGAAATTTCGAGAGATATCTCCCAGAGTATTCACTGCTGTGCCCGTCATTCCATTCCACCTCGCATCTATCAGAATCTATTTCTTTTACAGAATACATTAAACTGTCTAATTTTATAAAGTTATTTTGGATTTTATGCAAACTTTTCTGCCGTCAATCATAACAGGTTTCACAGCGGCACATATCACGCAACCATGTTGGAGAGACGTCCGTCATTTGGCCATTGACATTAAGTTTAACCACCTTACTAAATTGTCTTCTTAATTTTATAAAGCTGTCTCTTTTGGAAATTTTCAGTTGAAACATAATTTTTAGAAACGTAAGTTGTTTGAAGTTTCAATAAATGTGTTTACATAGATGTTTCATCAATGTTTACATAGACATTGAAATTTCAACAAAAATGTAAAATTAAAAAAAATTATGAGTGAATTTTGTTCAATAAAAGCGTTTCACGGTTACTTTCCAATTAATTTGATTGTTTTACTTTTACGCCAAGAAATGTAAATCTGAAGTTTTTAAAATTTCTTTTAAAACCCACTTGAAACGGAGAAAAGGAAAAAGACATATTTATTAAATTAAATTTACGACTGGTTAATAATTTGCCAGGATGAACCGGTAAGATGGCAAGACACTTATGAAAGATATGAAAAACAGTTTATTATTAAAATCAATCAAAATAATATAATTAAATTTTAAAATGACCATAAAAACTATTCGACTCAATTTTATACGGATAAAAAATCATTGTTTAAAACCGAAGTGAAAAGAAAAAGCACCATAAAATCTGAAATACTTCAAAAAATGTTTATTAAACACAATTTACAAATTGGACTAGGGTTAAGTGACATTATTGTTGAACGAAAAATTGAATATGATTTATTACGCTCACGTCGAATTATAAAAGTGAACATCGGCAAATATAATGTTAAGGAAATAGTGCTTCCATCTTCTCTTTTGGAAAAATTAAAATTAGCTTTAAACGAAATGAAACACCCAAAAATTCAATTTGGATTCCAGGTGGAATTTGAAAAAGATTGGGAAATCAAAGTAGTTAATATATCAAATAGTGTTACTTCAGTGACTACAACTTTTCTTGATGACTGTATAAAGAAAATAAATGAAAAGATTGTTGAACTAACAGAATTAGGAAGTAGTTGGAAAATAAACCGAATAACAGAAGTAATTTTCAAGGTAACCAAAGTTTCGAATATATCTAGGTTATCTGGACATAGTTATTATGTCACTGGTCAGTAACATCGCCCATCATCGCCCATCACATTACGTAACAATTCTATCAAAATAATCATAAAACTTTAATAATTTTCATGAAAATTAAAGTTTACAACAATTATAGTATATATATAGTTTATTTAATTAAAAATAAGTCAATCAAAACTTAAATTTGAACACTGGATTTACAAAATTCAATATTTTAAGAAAATAATACATAAAGTTTAAAATTTCAACTTAACTAAATGTTAAAAATTAAAAATTTTAATTAAAAAATTTAATTTTTAAAATAAAAAATAATTCGCCCACAATAGGAGTATTACTGACTCAACGAATTATTACCGACACCAGACATTTACAAGTCTCATTTTATTACCCAAATTTCTAATAATAATAATAATAATAATTAAAAAACAATAGAATAAAAAGACAAACACAATTACAAGACAACATTTATTTAAATAAAAGCTTCAATATCTTCATTGGCATTGATACTTAAATAATGTCCGAATGCAAAACTTTTGTTTTTACCTACCCATTGACGTTTATCATCGTTGTTACTTAAAGCAATTTTACTATTTTTAAAAGTAAACAACTGATGATTTCTCGTCCCTATTCTCGTTTGAGGAACAGAAAAAATTGTATCGTTTCTATAACAATCAAGATAAGAAAGATGCTTTATTTAAGTTCCTTTCAAAGTAATTCCCTTTGCTTTATTACTTTCAGTTTCACCTAAAAGACTATAGCATTTTGGTCGTATGAAAACCCATTCCTTATATCCAAGTCCCTTACTCTCATCTTTGAATTTACCTATTACTGAGTCAAGTTTTCTTGATTACAAAGGATGACCAATATCATAATTCGAAGTGTCCAAAAGATTATCCGAAATTATTGCAGGTAAAAGAGTACTTAATTTACAGTTTTTAAATTCAAGGAAGAAAGAGTCAGTGTCGCCAGCAACAATGTCAATCCTACAATTGAAAAGATTCCTATATTTCTCTAATTCAAGATACTGGAGCTGATACATCCGTAATTTCGATAAATCAAGAACCGTTTAACCGATATAACTAGGTAGGTCTAAACAAATTAATTCTTTATTTAGATTTGCTGCTATTAGATCATCGTCAATCTTTATACACTTTCTGAAAGACGGCTTTAATGAATAAGTAACCATCTTTTCAAATGAATTACATAATCTTAAACTCATTCGTTTTTTAAGATTTTCCACAGATTTTCCATAAAGACTATTATTTAAAATTTTGAAATAGTTCTTATCAAGATTATTTGTAGCATCTGCTCTCAAACAAGTGTTTCTATCAATATACTCTTTAAAATTCTTTGCATGTTTAAACCTTATAGCTCTATGAATCTTAACAACCTTAACACCAAGAGAAACAAACATCTTTAGAAGTCTCCAATGAATAACATAGTTTTTCTTGGGATAATGGGTGAGCATTAATTTTTCAACTTTACAATCTGGTGGACACATCTTTTCAGACGCGACAGGGAATTTATCCAAAAACTCATGTACACTTTCAAGAATTTCGAGATCAACTTCCATCGTGTAACCATATGAAAGCGTTTCAATATCTGTACTCATACACTCATCCAAAATAGAATCAAGATTATTAATTACCCAACTAAAATCACCGAAAAGAAGACTTTGGCTAAGAGCCCAACCATATAGATTGTTGATATCAATATATAACAATTCCGTATCATCAGAAGTTTTAACATAATATTTATTCACAAAAGTTATTCCCCCCATGATCCCTCCTTCATAGAAATTATACATTTCCATATCAGTAAGGAGTTCAATGGGTTCTTTCAATGTCATGAAAGCAGAAGCCCAACTCATTCCTGGTATACCGTAAATGTTTAAGGGATCTAAACCGTTATTTGCAATACTCTTTGAACGAAATTGTTGAAAAAAGTCAGCAAGAAGAAAAACATCTAATTTCAAGTATATCATCATATAATCTAACAAGGTATTGCAATTATTCTCAGTCCAAATCTTTTGAGCTCTCAAATATTGTGATTCTGTCACTTTATGCCAAATTGGTGGTAATTCAAAAGTTGTTTCCAAGATTTCCAAACTCTTTGCAAAATTATAAGGAAAGATACCTTTACAACCCATTATTGAACCAGTAAAAACCGAATCTGTCAAAGGAAAGTTAGAAAGAGTTTTAACTGCATTGTCTAATGATGCGCTAACAAACTGATAACTATCAATGAACCTAACTGATACTTTATCGATATGTGCTATCAACGATATAAACTTTTCTGTCGTAGTTGGAATGATATTCAAACCCCAAGAAGAAAAACTACTAAGACCATACTTCAAAATGTGATGAAGGTCATAGCCCCGTAGATTATGAAAAATAACAGGTAAATGCTGACGATTTCTTCTAACATTACAACAAAGACTACAAACAGCCCCAAGATAACGACCTGAAAAGTGTTCTGAGGTATTATTTGAGCTCAAGAAAGCTGACAACACAAGTCCTGGTGTTGATGGTATAAAATATCGAGACCTGGTGATGTTGGATCCTGAGGGTAAACTACTAACTTTTTTATTTAATAAAATTATTTCTAAAAAGGTTATACGAGATAGCTGGAAATCCTTTAAAACGTTGCTAATTCCAAAGCCCGATAAAGGTGATAAATATGATAATGTGTCGTCTTGGCGTCCAATTGCACTACTTTCTGTTATCTACAAACTGTTTGCCTCTTGTTTAGCTAATCGTTTAACATTTTGGATAAATAAGAACAATCTGTTGCATATCGGTGAGAAAGGTGGCTCTAGATACGAGCTATTGCTTGGCTTGACATTAAGGATGCTTTTGGGAGTGTTCATCATGCCTAAATGTGGTTTTTACTTCGATTTGTTGGGGTTGATGAGGAATTTGTGACCATTCTTGAGAGGATGTATTCCGATACAAGTACTTTCTATATTTGTGGCCCTATCTTGAATCCAAATATTGCAATCAGACAAGGTGTTAAGCAAGGAATTCCTATCTCTATGATATTGTTTGCTTTAGCAATTAATCTAGTTCTTGAAGTGGTATCCCGATCTAACTATGAACCATTTATGATTGGTGAATCTGCAGTTAAAATACTTGCGTACGCTGATGACATTGCTCTTGTATCAAAGTCTGCTTACGACTTACAGAGAGTAACAAACATTGCTGTTGCAATTGCATCTGAAATTGGCTTTGAATACCGTCCTGAAAAATGCGGTTATATCGAACTTCCTCTTATCGATACAATTAATATGATACAATTAATATGATAAGAAACTTGTGATACAATTAATAATTTTGCACGAGTAGATCTTCTTAATTTACAAAAATACGATTCGTTGAAAATGCAAATACAAGATGCCAAACCTGACTTCAAAGTGGAGCTTGATACTTGTATCATCGGCTCTTAAGGTTCCTTTCCTCCAAAGACTCCTGAATTACTTTTAAAGATTGGAGTTGATCGAACTCACCTGAAAGGTTTATTAAAAGATTGTGCGCTAAGCTATATTTCCCATTCTGTTAAACGGTGGCACTACCACAAGACGGGTATTTTGGTAAATCTTGAAAAATTTCGATTTAATTAATGTTTGAGTTAAAATTGCCATTTGAATTGTGTATGTGATTTATTGTGTTAATTAATGAATTCCACCCTCTTCCAGGGAAAGGTTTAACTTTGCATAAAATTAAACTCCCTGTCTACACTTGGTAGCAAATAATTCTAGAATGAAGAAGCCTGATAGTATTTTTCCCAAATCTGCTGAAAACTCAATTCTGAAGGATGGAAATAAAAGCAGATAAAGATTCAATATTCGATAAAGAAATGGACCTCAACAATCAATATCAATTATCAATAATGAATCTGGGCAGATGTCAGAAGGCGATAATCAAATGCTGAATTCCAATGACCGAATCTACTTTGATGTCTTAGATTTGTGATCAGCTTCCACTAAAAGGTGCTGCATCGAAAGCCAATGGAGATTCAATCCCGGATGAAAATGCCGATGATAGAAAATCAGAGCCGAGGACAATTTAGAGAAAATTCAATTGCAACTGCGTCAAGAGTTCCTCAACAATAAGATGAAATATCGAAACTCAATTGGATGTTTTGCTGTTGTAGAGTCTCAGAACGGCAAGCTCCATGTAGAGCAGTGTCCGATATGAAAAATTCAAAATTGTTATATTAATAAATTTTTACAATAGTACTAGTGAGTGATTTTGTTAAGTCTACAACTTAGTCGTAGACGTGTTGGGCGATGATGGGTGTTGATGGGTGTTGATGGGTGTTGATGGGTGTTGATGGGTGTTGATGAGTCTACAAGATTTTTATTTGAAAAAGTAAGTGGTAATAAAAGTTCAGCAGAAATATGCAAATGAATTTGGTAGTGAACTGATTTTTTTGGTAAAAACAGATTCGAAATCTGCATAGATAACGAACGGGGGTGTTACAGTTTTCGACCAGTTTTTGAACTCCAAATATTTATCTTTATCTATTGGTAATGTATATAGCGTAGTACCCAACTGATTTTTCTTACATAAATGTTGGTGTTTTTCAAAGGATTTTGGCTTACGAAATCCATTTAAACAATTTTCACACCATTTGCAACAAATTCGAACATTATAATCATAGTTTTTATGACAATTCATCAAGGATTGTAGATTAGTTACTGCAGTATAATGATATTTTTTCACCTTACTTTATCAATAATAAATAAATTGGATCCACTCCAGTTACTTTTTTTCGGTGTATTGTATTTAAATATGGATGCTTCATTACAAGTTCTTCTTTATCCTCAAAATTTTCGATATTATAAATCATTACATTAATTGCTAAATCAGGATTTTTCTTCTCAAAAGTTGGAATATCACTCAGTTTCATTGTCATATCAATTTGATCGTATTCCAAGTCATTCATATACGGTAAATATTTTCTTGGTCTATCTCTATCTTTCTTGATTTTATCAGATTTCAATACAGCCAAAACACTATATATGAAACATAAGTTATCGGTATTTTGCACGTTAACTATTGTTTTTTTTACCAATTAGAGCTTTAGGTGTTGGAATATAACTTTGTCCAGATAACCTAGATATATTCGAAACTTTGGTTACCTTGAAAATTACTTCTGTTATATGGTTTATTTTCCAACTACTTCCTAATTCTGTTAGTTCAACAATCTTTTCATTTATTTTCTTTATACAGTCATCAAGAAAAGTTGTAGTCACTGAAGTAACACTATTTGATATATTAACTACTTTGATTTCCCAATCTTTTTCAAATTCCACCTGGAATCCAAATTGAATTTTTGGGTGTTTCATTTCGTTTAAAGCTAATTTTAATTTTTCCAAAAGAGAAGATGGAAGCACTATTTCCTTAACATTATATTTGCCGATGTTCACTTTTATAATTCGACGTGAGCGTAATAAATCATATTCAATTTTTCGTTCAACAATAATGTCACTTAACCCTAGTCCAATTTGTAAATTGTGTTTAATAAACATTTTTTGAAGTATTTCAGATTTTATGGTGCTTTTTCTTTTCACTTCGGTTTTAAACAATGATTTTTTATCCGTATAAAATTGAGTCGAATAGTTTTTATGGTCATTTTAAAATTTAATTATATTATTTTGATTGATTTTAATAATAAACTGTTTTTCATATCTTTCATAAGTGTCTTGCCATCTTACCGGTTCATCCTGGCAAATTATTAACCAGTCGTAAATTTAATTTAATAAATATGTCTTTTTCCTTTTCTCCGTTTCAAGTGGGTTTTAAAAGAAATTTTAAAAACTTCAGATTTACATTTCTTGGCGTAAAAGTAAAACAATCAAATTAATTGGAAAGTAACCGTGAAACGCTTTTATTGAACAAAATTCACTCATAATTTTTTTTAATTTTACATTTTTGTTGAAATTTCAATGTCTATGTAAACATCAAGTTTCTTGTTTAAATAAAGTCAATGTAAGTTATTGTCAATGAAACAGTAAAAGATGATCAAGTGGGTCTTTTCAGAATTTTCCACTCATATATTTAAAACTTAACCCGCTTCACAACCTATGAGGTCGTGTGTTTTGAATGTTTTTTTAATAATTTGAATGTGAAATCGAGGAAACGTGGATTGCGGTTATTTGCAAATGGATTAAATTGTTAAATTAGTATGTTAAATAATTTTAAAATGAATTTATTTTAATTAATGGATTGATTTAAATTTTTTTAATTATTTGGGTGTGGATTCAACATTCTTTTAATTTATCGCTTTTATCTACTCTTTCGATGATGTTAAACGTTTGTTTGAGTGAACTTTATAATAAATAAATTTTATATATTTTTAAAAATTTCCTGTGTTCTTTCGTGTTCATTGGTATATTTTTTATCAAAATCTTTCACGTAATATTCTTTCAAGTAATTACATTTCTTATTTACTTTTCAAAAATCTGAATGTGATCATTAATTATCACTTTTCCATTTTGTGTTTTCCACTCCTTCTCATGCACGTTTTATTACTTTCAACGTGTTATGTCATTTCTTGACACCGATTCCGCTACTGGTCAACTTTCCCTGTCCCACCTCAATATATTACTATTTTATTAGACATATAATAAGATATTATATTTCATGACTTTAACACAGATATATAATTATTTATTATATTTTTTATTATTTTTTATTATTTTATTTATTTAATTGTTTATCATTTTATTTTTGTTGAGTAGAACCTGCACTGTACTAAATTTGATTTTAAAAGTTGTGAAATATTTTTTTTTGTAAAAAAATTAAAATTTTCTATGTGCTAAATAAAATAAATTTCTACTTTACTAAAAACAACATTTAAAAATAAGATCCAAAAAAATAAAAAATATATTTAAAATTCTTTAAAAAATCACTCAAAACTAAAACAAAACAAAAATAATTTTACTTTTTTTAATTAAAATATTGAACAGTGGATGATAAATATAAATCATAAAATATAAATTCATTTAAATTTTAAATTGGCGAATTATATTTTACATTAAAACCTAATTTGCCGTAATAGTTTAACGTGAGAATTTCAATTCATTCACGTATATAAATACCCATTTAAACAAATTTATTGAAACTTCAAACAACTTACGTTTCTAAAAATTATGTTTCAACTGAAAATTTCCAAAAGAGACAGCTTTATAAAATTAAGAAGACAATTTAGTAAGGTGGTTAAACTTAATGTCAATGGCCAAATGACCGACGTCTCTCCAACATGGTTGCGTGATATGTGCCGCTGTGAAACCTGTTATGATAGACGGCAGAAAAGTTTGCATAAAATCCAAAATAACTTTATAAAATTAGACAGTTTAATCAATTCTGTAAAAGAAATAGATTCTGATAGATGCGAGGTGGAATGGAATGACGGGCACAGCAGTGAATACTCTGGGAGATATCTCTCGAAATTTCTATTAAAATCAAATATTAATTCAGAGAAATTGCTTTGGAACGCTGAAACGCTTGAGAAATCTTCAATGGGACATAAAATATCATATTCCGACATTTGCAGTAATCCTCGAGTCATTGAAAATGTTGTCGGAATGATAAACAAACTAGGATTTTGTATGATCAACAAATCTCCCACAAACAAAGATAGTTTGTCTAAAATATTAGAGCTATTAGGCGGCTCAATGGACACCTTATTTTCAGACAGTTACGATTCTACTATGGAGCTGACTAATAATGATCTGGAAAATGATTTAGGTTGGACGAATAACCCTGTGCCTGGCCATACAGACTTCAGTTACTACCATTATCCATCGGCGATAGTCGGACTGCATTTATTGAAACATAATGGAACCGGAGGCTCGGTGTCCCTAGTGGACGGGTTCTTTGTTGCAGAACGATTTAAGTTGAATGAGCCGGAAATCTTTAAGGCAATGCTAGAAACGCCCATTCGTTGGACTTATTACACTGGCAAGAGAGATGAAACGGAAATAAGTTTGGTTGATACAATTCTGAAATTGAATCCGTTTACGAATCAGTATAAGCAATTAAAATGGAATCCCGCTTATCTGTATCCGGTTTATATGGAAGGTGAAGAGAAAATGCTACAGGTTTATAAATCATTGAAAAGAATTTATGAAGAATTCAACGAAAATCCTGAAAATACATTTATAATTCAACCGGAACTTGATACTATTGTATTGTTTGACAATTGGAGGATGATACATTCCAGGGCGAAAGGGTTCACCGGTGATCGGATCATGCATTGTGGAGATGTGTCGAAGGATGCCGTCAATGTCCATGTTAAAACTATTTTTTGAATTTTCTTTAATTAATTAAAAAGAAATTATAAATTTCTTTAACTAATAACTACAAATTTATTCGAGAATTATATTGAAAACATTTTGTTATGAATTGTTGTGTGGTGTCTAAAATGCTGCTTCCAGAGAGACGTAATGAAACCAGAAGAAATGTGGGAGGGGGTTACAATTTATGTATTTTTTGCATTTTTCAATATTGTGTATCATTAAATTATGCTGAATATATTTTACTTCGTTCTTTTGTAGACATCATTATTTTATTTTTTCAATACATAATATTTTATATAATAAATTTTAAAAATATAAATATAATAATAAAATAAAATAAAATATTTTTTTACATAAACATGAATATACATATAAATATATTTATTATTATTATTAGAGTAAAATTAATTTAAAAATTAATTAAAACAAAAAATCAATATTTAGTGGAGGAAAGGATTTAGTTTTTATTGAGAATTTCATTGCTTTCATTATGATAATATTATGATTTTACCTAAGAATCACATGTTTAAACTATAGTCGAAATGAAAATAAATGAAATATTAGCTTATTTAAAGAAGCCCAGAAGCTGAGAAAGTGCTTGTTAATCTAAACGACATGTGATGTATTTAAAAAATTAAAGAAAAATGAATTTTTAGACTTCAAAATATAAAATTTTTGCAAATATTTTTCTAAAATATGATGTTTGGTCATTAAAAAATGTATCTATGGTCGCAAAATACTGGCAAAAAAGTCTGATTAAACATTAACTTCTAGATCTCTTAGAATCGTTCGATAATTACATTTTACACTCAAAAGAAGAAATAGAATTTTGTACATTTTTCAGAATAAGTTAATTCATCAACTTTTATGTGAATAAAATCCCGTTATTTAAACAGCATTTTTAAGACAATTGAAAACAGATTGGTGGAAAGCACGATGCGGCAGGTTCTCACTCACAGACCGAACGGATCGAGAACTAAATAAAATCATTTCTTTGTTAGATCATGATGTCTTTGTTGATTTTTCGTTTAAGTTTTATTAAAAAGCGACAGAGAAAATTTTAAATGATAAATAATTTTTTAGTCAAAATTATTGTATGTATTTGGAGAAATCCGGTAATTTTCCCACCGGGTTCCCTTTTTAGGAAAATGATCAATCCCATTTGAACCGTTCAAAATATTTTTATAAATACTTGTTTTCCTTTTTCAACACTTGATATATTTTTTCCCTGAATGTTTAATTTTATTTTCCCAAGTGAAAATTATTCCTGTTGCCCTTAAAAACAAAAGTTGAGAAATGAATGTATAAATCAAGGAGAACCAATTTTCGGTGAAACTATGATTAAAATCTTTCAAAATCAAGGAAGCAAATTTACAGTTGAAAATATTTCAAATCATTTGCATAAGATTGAAATTTCATTGACTTTTGCACTTAAAAATTTAAAATTGTTCAGTTTTCGTATTTTAAAATAAAGAATATTTACATATTTTTAAAGAAAAATTAGGGTGAGAAAATAAATTATAGAAGCAGAATTTAAAATTCAAAGGAGCTTACTGTTTGGAAATTCTGCTGAATTTCACGGGTTTGAGGTCTGCAAATTCTGTGAATTAATTGGAATATTAACGATCCGAAAGACTTGGGCATTTCAATCTTGCAATGTTGTTGGGCTCAGAAATAAGACAGTAATATAGCTAATCCGGTTAAAATTAGAATTAGGAATCCGTAGAAGGTTCGACGGGCTTTACCAAATTATGCGAAGAAATATATATAACCAATTTAAAAAAAATTTCATTTCTGAAAAAAATTGGGAAAAAAAATTAAATTTGTAAATTTGCATCAGAAATAGCGCAAATTTTGAATAAATTTCATTTTTTTTGTTCAAAAATCAATATGAATAATAATATAAATAATAAAGAATTGGGAGATAAAATAATTTTTTTTGTCTTAATAATAAAAGTTTGAGAACTACAGTTCTGTCATTTTCAGGAATAAATGAAACCATTTAAGTCAAACCAAATAGTAAAATATGCAAAACGATTTCAGGAAAGGTTTTGAAAAAAATTTCTTTCTTTCTTGAGTTATTATTTGTTTAGTTTTTTAGAGCAAAATAAACACCGCACGAACAATTCAAATGTATCAAAGGACATATCAGAATTGTGAGGCGTTTTCGGCAGAAAATAGAATATTTCGCATTATTTGTCAGAGATTTAAAATGAATTTAAATAATTAAAAAAAACGAAATAAGTTTTTATTAATAAAATTTTAAACTTATAATTAATAATTTTTTGATGAATTTTTAAAATAGATTGGCATACTTAGCTTTGATTAAAATTTAAATATGAAATTCTTTAACTTTTATTAAAATTTAAATATGAAATTCTTTAACTTTTATTAAAATTTTAATATTGAATTTCTCTGATAAATTGGTTTAAATTATTTGGTTCAATGCTTGAAAGTTTTTCTAAATATTAAACAATATTGAATTAGAAATAAATTTTTGGAATATGAATTCTTTTAATGCAAATGTTATTCAATGTAATTTAGAAGATGTTTTAGCAATTTCTAACAAGAATAATAAAACAAAATAATAATCTTGTGAATGCAGAAATCGAATGTTTGGCTTCAGTGTCAATCAGTATTTGTTTGGTAATATTTTTGTGAATGTTTTTTACAAAATTTAATTTCATTGTTTATGGTGGAAATATTTCAATTTTTCATTCAAAGTAAATTTCAACGAAAAAAAATTTATTGACTTCCAGTTATATAAATAATAGACTATCCTCTGCCTCTTTTGCCCATTCTATTATACCGTTTGATGTGAAAGATTTCCCGCAATTCACATAAAGTTGTTTTGGTTCTTCAAATCTCACTATTCACTTATTTAGCAAAATCTTTATTTTTGTCTTTTCATCTTGTTTTGCTGAAATCAAGAGAGAAATATATCTGCTATAAAAAGCGTTACTATCGAGTATATTTTTTCTCTTTTGAATGTTGTTTTCATTGCTCCACACATATCCACATAAATATTTCTGTAATTAAGGTTGTTTTTGTTTGCTTTATATGTTTATAGTCAGTATCTTCATTTTCTGGTATGCAATACAGTTCAAAATTACTTACCTTTTTTCTTAAATTAAATTCTACATGTCAAAATTTCGTTTTAATTAATTTTTGCACTCCTGCATGGCATAATAACGTATTTGCCTCTTTATCATATTCGTATATATATATAATATATATATATGTGTGTGTGTGTGTGTAGTCAAAAATGTCTTTTTTGATGATCAATATATCACTTATGTCTTTTTCTATCTCATTTTTTTATTCCGGAAAATTCCTTTTTTTATGTTTAAATTACTTAAATTCTTAATACTTGTTAAGAGCGGTTATTTGTTTCTTCTGTTGTTATCATCAAGATAATACCTTTATGGTCGGTTTGTATTCGAAATAATCTGCTATATAAGTAGTGGTTAAAATGTTTGCAGAAATAGCATATTTCTAGTAGTTCTTTTCTCGTTATACAGTATTCCCTTTCATTACTGTTCATCGCATGAGAACCACATGCAATTAAATGATCGGTCGACAATAATCCTTCCGAAAAAGTAGAGCTCCAATTGTATCAAAACTTGCATTTGTATCCGATTTGAATTATTTTATAAATTCTAGGAATACCAATAGCAGCGCTTGTTTTATTTCTTCATATACTTTCTGAAATTCATCTGTCCATATTTATTTTCATTGTCTTTCCAAACATAAATTCAAGTTGCATTGCTTCCTTTGAATATAGATTGCACAAAATTTCATATTTTTAGGAAACTTCGCGAGTTCTGTTTACATTTTAGCTTTTCAAATGACTGTATTGCTTCTATTCTATCATGGCCAGTACAGATCCTTTTCACTATAAACTCGATGAACTTACTTCTAAATTAAAATTGCAAACTATCTGCACATTAATTATCCTTTTAGTATTTAAAATTTTCATCAGCAGTTCTTCATATGTTCCTCTTTTTTTGAAAAGCTCTTTTTCTTACAGATCATTAATCAACTTTTCTTGGTAATGGTCTTTTAAAAATCTTATTTTTTTAGTTGTTTACAGGGCTTTAACATTATTGGCTCTTCACTTGTTACGGTTTTGTGTTCCACAAGGTCATTGCATCCAATCTTTGTCCTCCATAAAACTGAATTTATTTTTCACTATTTCCCATAGTTTTGAATTTCCTGCATCTTGGATTTCTCCTTTTTCATTCTTTCGTTATCCCATACATCCCTTGTAAGTTTATCTTCAATCTCGCGTCAATATTTACAACCTCTTTTCTCTTATATCACAAAACCAGAATAACAAAATAAGAAATCTATTAAATTTAAGTGTTATTTTGTCTGAATATTACATAAAGTGTTCCATCAAATATCAGGTCTTTGATTTCTTTCCAATACATAATATCGAAATATTTGTAAATAAAAGATCCAAATTAGTTTCCTGTTTAAATTTTTTTAAACAATAAATTATTATATTATATTAAATTTAACAAGTTGTTTTAATTTAAAAAAAGGATAAAAAGGTGAAGAAATTGTAAGTGATAATAGGTCAATGGTGAAAAAGATAAATTATTTTACAAATAATTATTGCTGAGCCTTTCTATCACCCTTAACTGCCCAAATCGGATATAAATTTAAAAATTTTCTATTTAGTTTGTTATTTCAGTTGTAAAATTGGATTATTTCAGAATAAGATACTTCCATAAAGAGAAAATTATTCTTCTGGAAATTTCCAGAAATTAGACACCACAGTACATTTATTATGGACTTCTTTTAAAAATAGTCGGTGCTTGAAAATAAACATCGATTTATCATCAATTTAAATGTGAGCAAGCCTGTTACATAATAAAAACCTTCAAGTTGAAACTGAAAATAAAAATGGAATGTCCTTTTCACAATATCTACAATAATGATGTGCTTTGTCAGTTTCACTAAATAATCAATAATTTTACTCTGTAAAATATATATGAAATAATAAAAAATGTATATTTCGAAAATAAAATGCTAACATAATTGATGATTTCTTTATTGACTAGTCATAATTTTCAAAAAAAATATTATTTATTTCAAATAAATAATTTCAAAAATTCAATAAAAACCTATTAAATAATATTTACCATATTAATTTATCAATTTTATTAAAAATAAATAATTTTAAATTCCAATGAAATCGATTTATATAAAAATAATATTTCAATTTATATATAATATATTACATATTGGTTTATTATTAAAAGTCAATAATTTTAAATCTCAATGAAATCGATTTGTCTTACAAAAATAATATTTTCTCTAATGACTTATCAATTTTATTTAAAAATCAATAAATTAAATTAATTTGTTAGTTATTTCTTAAAGATCAATAAAATTGTTATATTTCAAACCTGGCCCCAAAATCAATAATTTCTATATTGATTTATCAATTTTATAAAAATCAATAAAATAAATTAATTTTTAGTTATTTCATAAAATTCAATAATTCAAAAATCAATCAAATTTTTATATTTCAAATTTGGCCCACAAAATCAATAATTTTGATCAATTAAAACTGTTGGAATCACATTGTTAGTAAGCACCAAATGATATATTAAAGCACAATTTCAACAGCCAATGGCATCACTCGTCACTTTTCAGTTTGTTTGAACTGTCAGACTTTTTCAATGCACTCAAAGAAACCGGCGACTCATAATCTTCGGTGTCAGGCTTGTCAGTTCGAACTGCTTTCGACCACTGATCCGTCAGACTATTCATGGATTTTCTCGCTTCCATAACCTCTTTCTCAGTGTGACATCGAGTGAAAAACGGGAAGAAATATTTCGCATCCAAGCGCATAAATCCTCGCAAAGACGGAGCAACTTTTCCCATTGCTGTCACATCACTACTCGGTGGAGTTGTTGCTCTATTTTCAGGTTTATTGTCCGTTGCTGGTTTCATTTGAATATCCACTCTTTTCCTGACAGATCTGTGCCTGTTCTGGTTATCGACAAATTCCGCCTCGGTATCGTAATATCCACTCATGTTGTTTTCCGAGTCGAGAGCGTCTCCCATTTCTTTGGTTTTACTGATGAACACCTCATGAGTTGCGGGATTGGTTGATGGTTTCCTGGTCCGCTTCAACAGAGACGGTTCTTTGATGAGGAATGTTGTCGAGCCGTTGAGACTGTTATTTTTGAGGCTGGAACTCGACAGCAGTTTTGATGGAGACGAGAACGGCCGACGATTTCTCGACTTCAATTTTGCCGACGGAACATAGAGATCATCTTCACTGTCGGAATCGATATTGGAAGAGGAACAGGCAGTGAACCAGTTGATGAATTTCATGAATGGCAATGTCAGTCCGCCGAGAAATATGATGCTACATAAAACTACTATCAGAGTTGTCGTTATCAATACTTGAGAGGTCTCTTGTGAAATACCCTCCAAATGCAATACCAGTGCAAATGCGATCGCACCTCTTAGCCCACTGAACCACATGACTACTTGGTTCTTTTTGGTGATTTTGATGTCGCGAAAGAAATTCAAAAGATAAGATAAAGGAAATATATTTACAGCTCGACCGACTAAGCACAGCACTAATATCCATCCGATTAGTGCTGGCTCGGCTCGATGCTTGAAGCTGAAAATAGCCAAGCCGAGATAGGCGAAAACTATAGTTTCAGCCATAAAGGCTAAAGTTCTGAAAATTTGTTGGACAGTCATCTAAAAAGGGAAACGTCACAGAAAATGATCCTATTATAATAATTTATAATTCATATTTTTATATTATTATTATTATTATTTTTATTATTATTACTTAATTAATATTATTATTTATTATTTTATTTAATATTGTTATTTATTATTAATAATAATATTATTATTTATTATTATTTAATATTATTATTATTATAACAGATAAGTGAAAAACAAAATAAGCCCTTGCTGCGAATTATTAATTATATTGTTGAAAAAAGTTTCGATTATTAAATAATCCTCATCAGTTTCTTGTAGAATTGTTATCTTCAATGAGAAAGTACCAAAAACAATTTTATGTAAGACTTTAGTGATTAAATCACAACTCCTAAAAAATTAAATGTTCAATAAGCAACAAATTTATTGAGATCATTTAATTAAATCATTAAATCGTAACTATTGCATCATTATTGTTTCCGTATATAACATTTAACAAAGATTATGACCGCAGACTGAAGATGAGGATAATTTCCTCGAAATATATTTCTTTTGGCTTTCACGAGTTTTTAATAATAATAATAATAATAATTACACTTTCTACCCATTTGAAATTTTTTTACACCTACCAAAATGAAAATATTGTAATCAATTTTTTTTGTTCATTTTGATTTAAAACAAAATGTAAAACACAACATGTGATTATTTGAAAATTAAATTTTTAACTGAAACATTTGTTTTAAGTTTAATATTTAAAGGAAAACATTAAATGCTCATGATGATCGAAAACGAACCAAATATTATAAGAGTAAAATATTCGATACTATAGATGAATTTATAAATTTAGTACGTGATATGTTAAACGGAGAAAAATACAATTAATTGTTGAAATAAGAGATAAAGGTTAAGTAGTATGAAGTAAATGCCAAATTAACCAACTATTTCACTATATGTACATATAAAGATTCTTATAATACGGGAATAAAGACTATTTCGTCAAAAAACTTGGTTAGACAAGCAGCAATGACAATTGTTAATCAAAAGAAAGGCCTAGAACAAAGTGAATGTAAAATATATTTGAATAAATTTATCGATTAAATTTTATCAATTTGACATTGTTTTTTGATTTATTGAATTATATGATATTTTACTGTAATATTTTGATAATATGAATATTTTGTAAATAAAACTTTAAAATTTCGTAGGTGAATATAAAACTTTATTTGGGTAGAAGGTGTAAAAATAATTTTAAAATGGGTATTTTGTGAATATAATACACCCAATTCTTTTTTATGCGGTAGATACGTTCCTCAGAAAACCGCATAAAAAAGACACGACTTACGTTGTAAAAATAGAGATAAGTTCCATAATTTTCGAAAAGCACATAAAATACAAATAAATTAAGAGTTGGCGGAGAAATTTAAAAAACATGAAGTTACGTAATAATAAATATAAAGTTTAATAACTTTTTTGTTTTTAATATTTTTAAAACTTTGAAACGGAACCTTGTCATTTGAATGATTTTCTATTCAAAATTATCTGGCTGGTTTAGGTTTGACAATGATTAGTCCTTTTTGGACCGAAGGGGAAAACCGCATAATTTCAAAAATACATAACAAGTCGCATAAAAAAGAATTGACTGTAATAATAAATAATAATAATAAATCATAATAATCAATAATAATAATAATAATAATTAATTATAATAATAATAATAATAATAATAATAATAATAATAATAATTAATTATAATAATAATAATAATAATAATAATAATAATAATAATTAATAATAATAATTAATAATAATTAATAATAATAAAATAATATAATTTACTTGTGTTATAGGAGAAAGATTTCTGTGAGTATAATGAGACATGACGATCCCATCAAATAAAATAGCCATTATTCCTGATAACTTAATACCTTCGGCTAAACAATATGGAGCGAAGCAGAAAACAAGCATTATTCCTACTTCAAGTGATGGAGTTTTTCTGAGATCAATCCATTTTAAAATTAGAGCTGAGATCAGTCCAAATGCGATTCCTAAAGCAGCAGAAGCTAAAAACGTGCCTAAAAATCCTCCAATAGCTTGGCCAATTAATTTTAAAGCAGCCTCATTTTGAAATTCTGGTTTATCTAAATTCATAATAGTTGTCATAAGAACTATAGATACTGCATCATTGAGAATCGACTCTCCAAACACTAACATGTACAATATTGGGTCGACATCCATAGCCTAAATTAAATCACAATGTACCGAAGCTCTCGTATTTTCATTGTGATATGATTAAATAATAAATTAAAAATGAGAAATCATGAGGTTTTTACGAAAAATAACTATATAGTGCCATTATGTTAATTTAATCGGATCAAGTACGTCAGTACCCTCAAAATTGGATACAAGCTTATTACATTTCCCATGTCGAAAATAATTTTTAATTATCCACTAAAATATATGCACCAAGGCATGGAAGGTTTACTTTATGAATTAATGCAGTTGATAACGGGTGCTGGAGGGGATAGAAGTCGGTGGTTTCAGATTCAGGACTGCGGAAATTTGTATAACCTGTATTTATTGTGGTTATTCCAGGGGACATTAATGGATAGCTTTAGAATTAGTTAAGTCAAATATCAAATATTTTTTTGGAATTTCGAAAGAAAAATAGATAGTAAAGACATTAAATGACGCTAATGACGGTGATTAAATTATTTTCATGAATTAGAAATTCAGCAATTTCAAGACTTGGATGATTTAGGAAGTTACACAACGTTTATGGTATTTAAATTAGTCTTCATGTGAAGTTTACATAGGTTTGTTGCTATCAAAATTACCAAAAGATGTTCTGGATTATGCGTTGTGGGCACATCAACCATAAAATGTTTTTTTTGAGAGAAGTTAAAAACATTTTTTTATTACTTTTAAAACGATATTTTTGAAAGCTTAAAAATAAAATCTAGTAATGTCATTTAGTAATCAAAGCAAGAGCTAGAAGAGTTCTTCAATTAAGATGATATTTTTTCACATTCAGAAATCTTTTCAGTGATTTTCTTCGGGTAAATTTATCAACTTAAACTATTTAAAAACACTTAAAACATTCGTAGTCACAGCACTTTGCACATTAATTTTTGGATCCAATGACCTTATCAACAATGCTTAACATATGACGCGTTCCCAATAATTATTAACACTTTTCAACAAAATTCTAAAATCAGACATTCCTATTTCACTTTGGTCAAACCCTTCAATCGACAATGCTCTAGAACTCGAGTACAGAGATGACGGGAAGTCCCTCCAATGTATGTGGCATTACATCCATTACATGTAAATTGATAAACGAAATCAGAATTCAATCCAACCGCAGTTTTTGATTTATTAATAAACATATTGCGTACCTTACACGAAATTATAAGTTAATTCATAATATTTTTAGTTGGTTTTGTGTACCTGAAGATGACAGTTTTGCTGTCGAAATATATTTGTTATAAGTTTAAATTTTTATGAAAATTAGTCAAATATTTACCAAAAAATTCAATAAGACTCATGTATTTTGGGGGTTATTTTATTTCATTTTATGCTTGCTTTAATAAATTTGATATAGATCAATTAACAATCTTATGATTTCACGTATTTATAATTTTATGTAAAAGAATTTATAAGACATATAAAACGAAGTTTTTAATGTAATATTTTGAATTTGAATTAAAAATTTAGGTTACCTTTGACGTTAAAACAGTGGACGTTAGTACGCGTCGATATCAATGATATACTGTACAAGTATTACAGATATTCTGCTTGGTTAACACTCCTCACTTGTCACTAATGCTGATTTACGTAATGCTATGTCAATTGAAAAAGTGGTACAATATTCAGGCAGAGAGATGAAAGTGAATAGGGAGTGTGAAAATGTAACAAACGAAGAGATGAATGCGAATATTATAATATTAAATTTATTATAGGTCCCTAGGATAAATAATTTTTAAAACATTAATACATTAACTAAACAAATCAATTTAATTTTAAACTAAATTCCCCTACCTTTTCAAGTCAAAATAAAATAACTTAATGGTACGCATTCTTGAGTACAAATAATTTAATGAAACTGAGTGATGAATAGAACCCTAAAATTAAAGCTTTGTTTACTGTTTGAGGCGGTCTCTCTTAGAATCGGCTTATCCGCTTATCAAGCAAAAGCTTTCGTGAAAAAATGGAACGATTGTGATTAGTAATACAAATAAAAAAAATGTTTCTTTCTATTACTGATCGAGAAGAAAAGAAGTTTGATTATAAGCCCATTTTGCCGAATAATAATTCTTACTCAACAATAAAACGAAAACTTCATGATTTATTTGGTTAAAAAGATGATATTTAATGAATCTTCCTAATAATGTTTTATTTCAATAAAATAATTTTTATTCCTTTTAAAAATATATGTATTTTTGATATTTGAGACAAAACTCGATCGCTAAAAATTGTCCCAATAAAAGTGAAATTCACTGGATTACTCATATTGGTTTCAGAATGTTAACTTTTTATGTTTCATTTATTGCTATTGATTGTGAATGAAAATATCTGAACATTTTTTTTAATTTTCATTAATAAATAAATATACAATAAATTTTCCTCAGATATGGAACTGTCTAATGCACGTGAATAATATTTATAAATTTTCATTATTTAAACTTAGGTTTATGTTAGATTACACAATAAAATGCCACCACTCGAATAATGCTGTTATACTTTACATTGTGATTATCTTTACCTAACTCAAAATAACCCTTTTACTTCACTTTGAAATCTGCCTAAAAGGTTTATCCGTGTTTGAAATTACCTCATTTTCACTATTTTTGTTGACAGTATTATATTTTATTTTTTGTCATAAAATTTATTAAACCTTTTTATGTACAGTCGTACCTCTATTCAACGAAGTCTGCATTTAGCGAAGCAATTTTTTTCCCCATATATTTCTCTTTCTATTTAAAGAAAACCACCCTGTAACAAAAGATTTTTCCTGTACCAACCGAGAATTTTAGTTTTAATATACCTCTATAACGAAGTCAATGATTCGTAGTGTATGCGTGTGCATGGTTTCACATTAATTGAAGTAATTTGACAGCCAAAGATTCGATTATCCTTATACAATCTCATGTTTCATATGTTTCATGAACTTGCAGTTTGTTGCCAAGTATGACTGTGTATGTTTATGTGTGCTCCTCACTAATCATTAGTGACTGTATATTAGTGACGTAGAGTATTTCAGAATAATTCTCAGCTGCATATTCATCATCAACATTGATCGTTTCACAAACTTTGCATATATTTCTACATATCAGTGCAAAAGCGGAAAATACTAACTTTAAAAGGCGTGATTCCCATGCTAGTGGATGTTAATAATGCGAAAAAGAGAAAAGCTGACATTGCTTCGGAATATGGAATACCAGCAAGTAGTCTATCGACGATTATATCACAACGAGAAAGTGCAGGGGTCCCAAACATTTGATGACTCAGAATTAAAGCGTATTAAAAAGGTAAAAAACTCTGCTTTCATGGCTTAGTAGGCAGCGTCCTAGCCAATTTGCCGAAAATCTTGATATAAAAGAATTCAAAGGAAGTAATGAATACATAGAGAAGTCTCAAAAAAGACACGGACTAGTTTTTGAAGCCATAAGTGGAGAATCCATATCAGCAGATTCACTGGCTGCTGCAAACTGGGTTAAAAATATCCTTCTATGTTATCTACATCACTATTCACTTGAAGACCTATACAATTATGATGAGGCAAGTATCTTATACAACCTGCTTCCATCCCACATTCTTGCCTTCAAAGAAAAAACATGTTCTGAGGGAAAGAAACGCAAGTTTCTTTAAACGGTGCTACTCTGAATCCTCGACGACATGCAAATATGCAGCAAATCATGGGATGACGCAATATGTTTTGTTTTTTTATCTCTATACAACTAGTGATTCGTTTAAAAATCCCGAAATTAATAGTAGCGACGAGGTGCGCAACCTGTTTGACTACTTTCGCTGTGAATTTCCATTAGCCAATAATTGCCCTTCTAGCGAAGACTACATAAACGTGGATGTATTGGCTGTCACGGAGGAAATAATTAAACAAGTATAATATTCCCTAACACACGTATATTTTTTTACGATTGCATCAGGTACGCTCAACAAAGGAAATTGTTTAAGAATGGGAACGAATTCGTTGATATGATGAACGTTGAAAATCCTCCTATTACTCTGCGGCAATTGACATTATTAATATTCTACGTTCCTTTTGCAACCAACGCGGCATCGATGAACTTGAACAAATTATTGGTCAACGGCATACAACTTGTCAGCACAAGGAAAAAATTCACCGATTTTCTTTCATGATGGCATTGCATAACATTTAATCATCTACTCATTCTGATTAGTACTGGTGCTACTATTGTTAGAAAAATAATTCAGAAATAATTATCTGACTGTAATTGCTACAAATGGTTCCAAACATCACGGAAAAGCAATTTTAGCACTCAAGCGTACGAAATTTAATTAAACTATCGAGGGTTCCATGATACAGTTAAATTAGCGAATAGCTATCAGCCTGGCCGCTGTTATCGCATAGTAATGAAGAATTATCTCTATTTAACGAATGAGTGTTCACTTTGTATTTTTAATAATAATAGTTTTTGCTAGCTTTTTACCGACATACTAAATTGAAGAACTTGAATATTCCAAATCGTTACAAATTCAATTATAATCTTATTCTAACTGATACTTTGGATTACAAAATTTCGTTTGAACAGTAATCTGATTTGTATTTAAGCAAGTTCAGCGATAAAGTTATGTCAGAAAATTTATTAAATTTCTGTGTGGAGCATGTTCATAAACTATTGCCACATTTATTAATGGTATCGGGGAATCTGGCTGATCCCAAAACTGAACCTGCTCTAAATTCCAAACCACATGTTAAAGAATATCAGAAGATAGAAGCATAATTGAACAAAGTAATGTATTGAAGATAACACAATGGCTCGATATTCACATCAACCAAATTTCTACTACCACTAAATTAGTTTTCAGAAGTGGTCGTTCAAAAAATCCGATCTGGTTCAAGAATTAAATCTACTTCAATGCCAATGGAACTCATTAGAAAGGATTTCGTTCACCTAGACTTCAATTTATCATCCAACCTCAATTGTTAAAATGCGCCAGAGAAAATATAATTATTACTTCGCAGCAAGGGCTTATTTTGTTACTTACTTATCTGATATATTAATTTATGCTGCTACCAATCACCGTTTTATACTTTTAGATTAACGGTAATATTCTCCAAAAATAAGCCCCTTTGAGCAAATAGCAAGAACTAATTTATCAGGAGTGCTAATTTATCGCGTAGAAAATTTAAGCCATGCATCATCTCTATTGAAAATAATTTGAAAACGAACCAGTAAAAAGTATATGATGAAGTCTCAAAATTGGACTAAAGAAAAACTTCTTGACATCCACTACGAACCGGATAAATTATCTCACATCGCATTGAGATATCGAATGTGTACCCGATTCTTATGAGTAGAATATACAGTACGTTGGATAATAGTATCCACATTCTATATTCACCACTGAGTAACAGCAAACTATTCAAAGTTTGGAAATCCTTTACAGGAACTCTTATGTTCTCGTATTGTTTCACGACGAAATTACTATGTACTTTTCAAAAGCCGTGAAAACTTGAGTAAAAAAAATAGCGGAAATCAAAAAATTCAACACGCCTTTTGTCAATCACCACAGTTATCTTAAACGCAAAATGATTGCCATTGTGGTCACCTTACAACTTCTTCATTAAGGACAGGATCGACGATCGAGATCCAGGACTCGGTAATAATGATAATAATAATTTGAATAATAGATTATATGCAAATTATAATAATTTGAATAAAGGATTCTATGCAAATAACAATAATAATTTGAATAATCGATAATAATAATAATAATAATATAATATTAATAAGGCAGTGTTTATTATTAAGCATGATTCTAAACGGGAGCATAAGCCCATACCAGGGGGTCGCACGCGCGGGGACTAGACAATACCTGCTTATTAATTACATTTCTCGACAGGCTAAATTCTCTGTCATTCGCGAGGGATCGACTAAGGGCGGCTTGAGAACTAAGTATTGTGCGTTCATGAGTTTAAACTTTCTGTTTTTTTATCTTAAAACGGCAAATTTTTTAGCGCCGGCTGTTGGCTTTCGTTGCTTATACGCTGCCACTTCTTTGAGGGGTTTTCAGATTCCAAAGAGGACGGCGATGTAAATACTAAGTCGAGTGGAAATAGATCTAAACCGGCGAAGTAACACACGACATATTTATGTCAATATCTTTGGAAGAGAACAACTGGACCTTATTTTGCTCATAGCGACTGAATTTCTTCTAGAAGGAATAGACTTAACCAGTTCACGAGACAAATATTGTCGAATCTTAAGTTTTATTCCCCATCGATAATTCTTAGCAAACTTTCAAGGTGATCCCTTGTGCATCACTCCTTTCAATAAAAAAACCATACTATAATAATAAGGCTTCTTAATTTCTTTGGTTTGTGAGGTATAGTTTTGAAACTGTAACCTCATTCAGTTTGTATTTTCATCAAATATTTGGTCAATTTTTTACCAGCTAAATCCTTTCAGGAAGTTGGGAAATGGTGCATAACGTTCATAAATTTGCACAGTATTTCGTCAGACTCCAAAACGATACCCGATGTACACCCAGAAACATAGAAAGAAAGAACTGTTGGAATTGGCTTTTCGGATAATTCATATTCATAAACAGTATATAAGCAATTTTTCATCGAACAAACCTCATTCAAATAAGCAATAATATCTTCACATGTAACTTTTCGACGAGCTTCGTTTGTCATATCGATCAATTTATCTCATTCTAATTCTGAAAATTAAGTATCTGTATTTTCGTCCAAATTTTATTTCTCCAAATCCTACAGCACAATTCGGCGATACAAAAATTCTAGTATAGATTTTTGTTTCGTCCGAATGACGACAGACAGCAATTCGATACAGTCTTTGACGTTCTCTTTCTCCTTATTCTAAGAACCGATGCCGTTTTCATTTTAACTTTCGTAATAAAGCATGATTCTATCATTTAGACTTTAATTGTCGTGATAGAGCACCATCTTGTCAGGTACTTGATATATGTATCTATAGTGATAGATTTGGCGAGAAGACCCTTAAATGTATTGAAGACATGGTGAAAAATTCACCACATCTAACGTATCCGATCCAAAAAACTAATTATGTCACGACTTCTAGCCCCTTAAGTGGGTGGTCCAATTCCACAAAAACTTGTAATAAAGGGCCACTAACAATCTTTTATTACATTACTATCTAACACCCTCAAATTTCTCGTAGAAATAGGATCCAGCTTATCTCTTGCCAAAGGAATACATTTCCGGTTCAGTCATTTCCCTTAAAGCTGCAAACGGAAGCGTAGTTGACATATTAAGTTTCAGGAGAATCTCTTTCACACTGCCATCGTTCTCAACACAAACATTTCAATAGACTTTTTGCGTGGCCGATGTGATCATCCCTATTTTGGGCTCAGACGTTTTGAGTACAAGCAGGTTCTCGTGGACCGTATCTTAAGTACACAGAAACATAGAGTTACTTCCATTTCCTTATCAGATAATATTAAACAAACAAATAGTTAACATCAACAAAAAAAATCTACTCTTATCTAACACTCATAAACATCACTAGAAATTATAAATAGTGATCTTATCGTCACACAACTTCATCTTTACCAGTTCATTGTAAACTCATACCACGTTTCAAATGAAAAACTAGATTTTGTTCGCTCCAATTTTTTAATACCTGTGCGAAAATCTAACAGAAAAACGGCGGTGTATGTTTGAATAAGTATATATACCATTTGGCCTTCATAACTCTACACGGGCGTTCTGTGGTAGATCGACCAAGTCCTAATGAACCTACCTTTCCCCGCTGAATATACAGAGGATATTCTTAAAGGGTAACCTGGCATAGATTCTCATAGATAGTCGTCAACTATTTCCATCGTTTTATCCTTATGATTTCTAATATCTTATAGTATTTATTCGATTTACTTTCAACAGTTCAGACATTGCTTTTCCCTAACGGTAATTCACCTTTAAGTTTAACCACTCTATCGTAGCTATTGGGACAGAGTCTTACACCAAATATGTGAAGATACATCCGAACCTCTTTGGATCTAGAACTCTTAGGTATCCAAGTGAATTACAGACGTTTAACCTAGCTTTTAGGAATGAAAGACCTTCCAAGACAACTGAGACAAAATAGTTATACTTTCAAGTTTTCTTGTGAGATGCATCAAATAGCTGGCAGAGAATATTGTTTTTTCACGCACCCACAATGCTATTTTTCAAGATTCAATATTTTCAACATTAAACCTTCGCGGCAATCCACTTTCAGAAAAAGACAGCTGCTTTTGGTAACAAATACAAAAAGTTGTAGATTTAATAAACTTTGAATCGTCATTATCAGGTGTATTAAGACCCATTTTGCACGAATCCTTACATAAATTAGCTTTCCATTCTATACACGACTAATATTACAAAGACTTTTCGGCTACTTTATATCTGTTACATTTCCAGGTAATTTGGCCAGCAATAAGACACAACGTCAAACTGTGAGTTAGTCAGTTTGTCGGATGTCAAAAACACAAGATCACTAGACATACCAGACCATTTATGATTCATTACTTAACCGGAAATAGGTTTGGATTCTTTTATATAGACCTCGTCGGTCCTTTACCTCCTTTACCACCACGATCGACCGCAAAACTCTTTGGTTTGAGGTAGTACATTTAAAAAGCATTTCTAGTAAAATTGTGACAAATGCCATTCTCCAACAATGAATTTCCAAATATGTGGTCCCACTATGACTCAATTTAAATCACAATTATTCCAACAATTAACTAAAAAAAATCGTATTCAACATCTTCGATCAACCGCTTATTATCTTAAGCTTAACGGCATGATAAAAAGATTTCACCGTATTTAAAGACATCGATAAATTTTTTAAAGATTATACTAAAATAATTGGGTAGTTTCAATTTAATTCTGATTTAACCAAATATCTTTCTATTTATTGTACGACTTTAAATGTAATTTAAGTATTTAATATTTGATCTTTTTTCAGGTTGATTCTTAAGCTGGCCCCTGAGATTTTCTAAAACTGTTTCCCTTGTTTACAATAATCTTCCTAAGTGTCTATAAAGCTTTAATGTTTAAACCAACATCAGACATCTAAAGTTTAGTTTATGTTAGGTATAGAGAATGCTTGTATATCTATAACTTGTTTAATTTAATTTTCGTTAAGTTCCTTTTCTTTTTTCTAAAGTTGTATTAATTGTAGTATAGGTTTTTGTTCATCTTTTGTATTGATTCTGTCTTTAATAAGATTAGTGAATATAATATCTTTCTGATCTGTCACAAATATATTCCTTTTTTTATGATTTCAAGTAACCCCATGTTTTTTATCACTTATAATGTATCTATTGTTAATTATAGCTTTTTAATATTTGTTATAATTCGACAATATCTGATTTCAATTTTCCAAATAAATACAATTATATTTTTCGTATTCTTCTTCGATCAACATTAGTGTTATTTCAAATATGTTTTTTTAATTATTCACCTGCAATAATCTCTGGAATTCATTTTACTTTGATAAACATCAAATCGGTGCTAACTTTTGTCGAATTAAGGATTTTTGTTTTATTAATATAGCATTTTTATTTATAATTTAAAAATAGAAGTTTTCGATTGAAATGTTGGCGTTACTGAAAGGAAGTATTTATAATATAATTTAAATGTTAGAAACTCGATTGCCATGATTTTAATAGAATAGTTGCTTAATAACTAATTCATATAAATAAAGGTCACAACTTATTTTTTGTATAATTGATGCAGTAATCAATTTGTAAAGGAAATTCTTTTCCATTCATGAACAGTCAGTAATAATAATCTGTGCCTGCAAAGTTTTTATTTTGAAACTAATAAATGTTCTTATAAGAAAGAAAATTTGATTGTAAAGTTAAGATTTGATTAATTTAAATTTTAAGAAACTTTTTATGTTAATCCAGTATAAAATAGACATTTCAAGTTTAAACTAGAAACCAATTCAATGGAAATTGCATTATCTCATAAAAATATTTTACATTAAATTTCGTGGAATATATTTATGCGCATAAATGATTACTTGAATATCCATTTAACAACTCTTAAAATTTTTCTTAAATTCTAGTTTAACAAAATATATTGGTAATATTCAATATCGAATATAACAAGATCTACACCCAAAAGGTTGAAAATTGTTTTATAAAGAAACAATTATGAAATGGATAAGTGAACCATATAGCACAGTGTGTTTTGATTGGTTGAATAGAAGCATGACTCGGTCGGTGGACATTGTGATATGAATCGATCAATTATATAGATATAACAAAGACAATGACTTATAGCCAAAAATTATAGGAATCGTTTATTTTTCTTTCAGTTTTATAAAAAAAAATTTGGAAAATTATGTAGAGATAAAACTGCTAACATTTTCTAAGTCCATTTAACAAATACCTTCGAGAGCTTCACAATTAAAGATTTTTAAGAATATATAAAATTTATTTTGTACGTGTTAAAGAGACATAATTATATAATATTTATTCTACCGACTAATCTCCAATAAACTCTTATAAAGCTCTTCATTGTGTAACATCTAAAAGGGGAGTTTATTGGTCTACTATTTATTGAACAGAATACTTTTACAATCATACCAACATCCAATTACAATCATTGAACATCATATATAACCTGTAACCTTAAACTACAATTTATATATATTACGTAATAAGTTGATTTCATTAATTATCGTTCCTTACACCCCCTTTCTTTTTTATAAACCTTGAACCACTTTTCGAATAATTTCACATCCGTGTATATCTCAATGATCTGCAATCTTTAAATTTCTAGAAGCTATTGGTTATTTTATTTACTTCCTAATTTTGGTTATTTATAATTTATTATCAAATTTAGTTTCTTCTTTTGTCTTTATTGATACTTTCTGAATCTGGATTTTCTTTTGAAGTCCATTGACAGCGTATTGACTGACAAAATGCTTAGAACTTTAGCAGTCTTTTCATCTTGATGTGCCTCTACTGTCAATGTACTATATTCTATGATGGCCAAAATATATTGTTTGTAGTGTATTGTTTTATTAAATGACCCAAAAAGAAATCATAAAATATATTTTTTAAAACTTCATTGATGATTTGTTTCGTGTGTTCTACTCAGTTTTATTTATATATTCTTATGGACATCTTCTCCAATTCAGACAGTACCTTTAAGGTGTGACATTGTCAAAATTGATTAGCAAAACTTTGTTCTGGAGATTTTGATATCAGTGATGATGAACGCGTATGAAGGCTCATTGCGACAAAATAGAAAATTAATGTAATCTGTTTGGCATCAGATTACACTAGAGGGAACTCTAAAATGCTTAATATCTGGAAATCGAGCATTGGAAATCATTTAGAAGAACTTGAATAGACTAATAAGCTTGATAATTCAGCACAAATTAAGCTTAAAGTAATTATTTTGATAAAACTCAATAATATCTGCGATAATTTTTTGGAACGTGTAGAAACTGAATCATTTTAAAAGTGTATGATAACAGTTGATGCTGAGTGGACGGGAAAGAACGTCATTGAGTTTACTCAGTGAACTAGTCAAACCACTTCAAAAGCAGATAATCAATAGAAGATTATATTGTCAGTCTGTTAGAATTTCAAAGGAATCGTGAAGTTTGGACTCCTATCACGAAACAAAACGATTAATCCGGAAGTGTACTGTTTGAAATTTGATTAGTTAAATGATGTCATCAAACAGAAGCGACCAGGACAGGTCAATCCCAAAGATGTAATGATAATGTAAGCTTCATTTCTCAAGTTATTTATGGTTTCTGAAGCTCAGTTTAGAAATGTATGTTTATCAATGATGAAAAAATTTTTCGCGCGCATCAGGCGCGCGAAAATAGTGGACGCAGCTCGCCGACCTTCGGTCGACTCACCAAAATTGTGCCCTCAACTTCCTGCGATGAATCAGTTCGTGCGCATGAGGCACACGAAAATAATGGACGTAGCTCGATGACCTTCGGTCGACTCGCCAAAATTGTGCCCTCAACTTCCTGCGATGAATCAGTTCGTGCGCATGAGGCCCACGAAAATAGTGGACGTAGCTCACCGAACTTCGGTCGACTCGCCAAAGATGTGCACTCAACTTCCTGCGATGAATCTGTTCGTACACATGAGGAACACGAAAATAGTGGACGTAGCTCACCGACCTCCGATCGACTCACCAATAATAACCCACCTTTTAAACAAAAAACAATTATTAAAAGAAATTCGTTGACAAATGAGCAACTACACAAACATATGAAGAAGAGTGAAGTAACTCTCTCGGATGGTACCATTATCACAAGTTACACCATCAGCCGCTTTTATACTAACAGTGAAATATATTATTGTCCATCGGATGACGATTATTCCTTTGACATTGGACATTTATGCCTTTATCCTCATTTTGAACCTGATATTCTAACTGATGCCTATAATCCATGCACAATAACGAAATATCATTACGGAGATAAAATAAAACCTAAACTGAGTATCAGCATACCTTACCATATAACTATCGATGCTTGTGATGTATCTCTTTCTTCTGATGATAGGTCTAATTGTTCTGATGTTGAATCTCATAGTTCCAATGATGAATATGATGATTCAGATGATGAATATGATATCTCCAATGATGTACCACATAGTGTCGACGATGAAACTGAAAATAGTAGTCAATGTGCGGATCCTGACTGTGGATGTAACGAATGTGAGAGTAAGAGGCCTAATGTTTATGGTGACACCTCTGATGAAGATTACTAATATAACCATGTATTTGAAGTGTGAATGTAAGCGGCAATGCTGGTAACTACATCGGTGTTGCAGATTTGTGTTGTAGAATAAAAATCTAAATAGTATGAAGTGCTGAGCCTCGCTCGCACAATTGGCCGAAAGGCAGCAAATGAATAAAAACCAATTTAAAAAAAAAAGTCATTATTGATAACAATGACTTGTATTTACCGGAATATATAATTAAACTAATTCTTGAATGTAAAACTGAATTCCAATCTGATTGCGTAGGAAAGGGTTTTTCAATGCGTCTTGGTTTGCAAATAATGATCCATCAGTTACTCGCTATTTATATCAAAGTTAGAATAGTGTCAAAGGGAAAGTTGACAAAATTTATCAGGTTACATTGTATGAAAGTATTACCAAATAACTACAAATTTGAAGGGCTTTCAAGATGTTTTATCCGTTTAAAAAAATCGGGTGAAACTGTTACGATTGATTATTAGATGATTCCTTTACAAGAAACAGGCTTCGATTGTCTTCTACCATTTTCATCAATTTCCCAGTCCAATTACCATTATAAGACAAGTACCAAGATCTTTAAATTGTACTAAGGTATTTTGTCCCTGGAGACTAAATTCTAGCTATTAGTATTGTTATGTCCAAATTAGTGGTTAATGACGTTATTCATTCCATTGGCTATAGGGAAAATTGCTTGCTTAATCTAACGCGCAATATTAACTATAATAAATATTTCACTTTAAAACAGATGAATAAATAAATATGAGCAAGAATGAAAATTATGTGTAAATATTAATTTTTTTTTTATTTTTTAATAATAATTTATAAATAATGAAAAAATTAAAAATAAATTTATTTAATTTTTTATTTATATTATGGTAAATTAATAATTACAAATAATATTTTTAATTAATGTTAATAAAAATAAATAAATATTATGTGTAAATATTAATTACTTTTTAATTTTAATTTAATTTTTGATAAATTGATTTTAGTCAAATTTTTTATCAACGTTTATTAATTTTATTATTATGAATTATTTTTTATTTTATTACTCAATAATTAATACTAATAAAATTAATTAACGATAATAAAAATTTTAATTTATTTAATTTTTTATTTATAGTATGGTAAATTAATAATTACAAATAATATTTTTAATTAATGTTAATAAAAATAAATAAATATTATGTGTAAATATTAATTACTTTTTAATTTTAATTTAATTTTTGATAAATTGATTTTAGTCAAATTTTTATCAACGTTTATTAATTTTATTATTATGAATTATTTTTTATTTTATTACTCAATAATTAATACTAATAAAATTAATTAACGATAATAAAAATTTTAATTTATTTAATTTTTTATTTATATTATGGTAAATTAAAAATTACAAATAATATTTTTAATTAATGTTAATAAAAATAAATAAATATTATGTGTAAATATTAATTACTTTTTAATTTTAATTTAATTTTTGATAAATTGATTTTAGTCAAATTTTTATCAACGTTTATTAATTTTATTATTATGAATTATTTTTTATTTTATTACTCAATAATTAATACTAATAAAATTAATTAACGATAATAAAAATTTTAATTTATTTAATTTTTTATTTATATTATGGTAAATTTATAATTACAAATAATATTTTTAATTAATGTTAATAAAAATAAATAAATATTATGTGTAAATATTAATTACTTTTTAATTTTAATTTAATTTTTGATAAATTGATTTTAGTCAAATTTTTATCAACGTTTATTAATTTTATTATTATGAATTATTTTTTATTTTATTACTCAATAATTAATACTAATAAAATTAATTAACGATAATAAAAATTTTAATTTATTTAATTTTTAATTTTTATTATTTTAAATAAATAATTTTAAATTAACATTAACTTTAAAATATTTTTGTTGATAGCGGAAACATTTATATATGCATAATTTATTTATATATATAAATATATAAAATAATTAAAATTTTTATAAACGTTAATTAATGTTATTAATATTAATTATGTTTTTATTTTTTTAATTTTCATTATCGTTAATTAATTTTATTAATATTAATTATTTTTTATTATTTAAATTTATTTTTTTAATTTTTATCAACGTTAATTTATTTTATTAACATTAATGATTATTTTTTATTTAAATTAATTTTTTTAATTGTTATTATCGTTAATTACTTTTATTAATATTAATTATTTTTTATTATTTGTTTTTTAATTTAATTTATTTTTTTTAATTTTTATGATCGTTAATTAATAAATAATATTGTTGATAATAATTAACCAAAATATGCCGAATTTTAATATTTAAATAAATAAAATAATTAACATTAATACGAATTAAAAAAATGTATTATTTAATTATATAAATTTATTTATTCATTTGTTTGATAAGTGAAATGTTTAAAAGATCACCTTCATTTAGTAAGTATTAAAGGGCCAAAAAGTCCATCAGATAGCATACAAGTCAATACTATGTTATTTTAGTGAAATTATGTTTCAATATCCTTTGGTAAAAATGTTAAATTATATTTAATTTTCTAAATTAAATATAATTAAAAAAACATAGCTAGGCCTAAAACAGATTTAATCAACTTCGGAATTTATATAAAATAAATTTCTTTTGATTTTTGACAAACTATAAATATTTTTAGATTCTCCGAAAAGGTCACCAATCAGATAATAAAGATTTTAAATATTATAATAATAAGTCACTAAATAGTGGAAAAGTTTATTTACGAAATGAAATTACTGATATATTTCCATTTGACCTGAACCTGCAAGCATTAGTTTTATAATATTATTATCATTGATATAATATTATAAATTAATATATAAATCAAATTTAATTGAAATAATAATTTTCAAAAATCAAATTTTTACTAGACAATTAATTGCAAAACTTACTTTGAAAATAGCTAGTGTTGCAACCGGATCAACAGCTGATATTAATGAACCAAAGCCAAAACTTTCAAAAATACTTAAACGATATGCTAAATTTGCTATTCCACACAAATATAAACCACCCCCAATAACAATAGTAGAAATGACAGTACCGAGTATTGCAAACACCAAAATGGATCCAATATTTTGAAAGAAATTGCCTTTATGCAAGTTGTAACCCGACTCAAAAATTATTGGTGGCAAAAATACCAAGAAAAATACCATGGGAGGAAATTCTTCCTCTTGACGCCAATTACCCATCATTTTTAATATCAAACCAATTAATCCACCAACGAAAACAATAGCAACACTTTCTGGTAAATAATGAATTTTCATATTGATCAATAAATGAATTATTAAAATGCATATTCCAACTAATGATAAAATAAAAAAGAATGTTAAACTTAAATGATGCTCCTTTTGAGTGGCAGTTAATTTGGATACAGTGGATATTACAGATTGGAATGTTGTTGTTGTAAAATTTAACGTACTAATATTCATTAAAAATTAGTTTGGAAATAAATCCAAAAAAATGGGTCAAAAATTTAGAAGTAATTTAAAATAATTCTAAAACCACATTTTAAATTTAATAAATATTTCATAAATTAAGTATATTTTGATAAACATAAACAAATGTAATTGAAAAGAGGTTTTAGAATTAAATTAAATTTTACTATTATCTTAGTAATATTGAAAGTTGCAAGCTAAATTAATTAATAATTTTATTTCAATCTTTTGACCTTTAAGCAATTTCAAAAGTTTATTTTTCGTTATATTTTGTAAAATATAAAATAAGGTATTCATTAATAAATCTTTTGGATATTTTTTAAATATGTTGCCTCCAATCTATATTTTAAATTAAGATTTATAGCATTTCACAAAAGCCTAGCAAGAAGTTGATTTAAACTTGATTTAAAATCGTACATCATAAAATGCGAGAAACAAATAGTGTTGGACGTATGGGAGTTATTACTCCATTTTAATACTTATCCTATTGGTATACCCTTCACATTTGATTCTTAGGGGTATCTTCCCGATACGCCGCACGATTTTAGAAATAATTATCGTGTACCCATGACCTGGATCATGTTGGTATTGTACACAATAGCCGAATGTCACTCGAGCAGGTGAGCGCTATCACTAACACTACTCCTCGAATGACCTTCGCTTTGCCCGAATTCCCTGCTGCCACTAGAAGAACTTACGCTTATTACTCGCGAAATGTGCCCAGGACCCTTTATATTTACGCCCGTTAACTTGAGAGAATCATAAGGTTCAATCCCATTACAGATTTCCCGGCGACGACGGTCGCGACGTCGCCTATTTCGATTTGGCCGTCGATGGGCCGGGTGGGCAGGCGGTTTCATCACCGGAATTTGAGGTGACCCCATTGATGGAGGAGCAGAGTCTGTTGGATTGGAAGGGAGTTCGATGATGGGTAGGTGATGCGCGGGGATTATGTTCAGTTGACGGGCTCGAACACTCCCCGGCACGTGGGTCTGAAGCTCCACGTCTGTGAATGCCTGTCGCAGGGCGATAGCCTGCTCTTTTATCAGCAGCCGTTGGCTGCGGGATTCTGCTATTAACTCCTCTCGAGTTTGAGCTAATTTTGCGATCTTCTGATGCAATCCCCTGACGGTTTCCGGCGGAGCCCAGGTGCCCTTCACCCGTTCGTATTTTGCTCGGAGCGCGGCATGTTGCAGCTTCAATTCTTCATATTTGCGTCGTAGGGCTACCACCGACGGGGATAGCCGAAGAATTCGTGGCAGATCATTTGTTGTCGAATTAGAAAGGGAATTCATATCTATAGATAGAAAAAGAGATGTTTAGGAAATAGAGAGTTATTGAGAGAAAAAGAAAGAAAAATTCGACGAGAATATCGGCAGAAGGACTTTATGGATGATAATTAGTTAGGCGGTTCCCGATTTACATTTCCTATAATTGAGGTTTACCATTATTTGGGCGCCTATCATTTTTTACTGGGCGGCTAAGATCACGATTTATTCATGTTACACTAGGGGCTTTGTGAGAAACTTGCCCATCTATATCGGCATAGTCCTTCAGTAATTCGGACCCCCAACCCTCGTCCGGAGTTAGATCAATATTATCACTGCAGTTAACTTTGGCGGGTTCACACATTGTATATCCCGTGGTGTGGTTACGCTACGCTGTTGCTGGCCTAATCGTTACCACAAAAATTTGATCGATATTAATATCAGCGACCCTTTCGGTACTTAGATTCAGTATGATGGGTTTGGTATTTGCCCTAGTACTCTCAATTAATATTTCATTTTAATGAAGGGAATATCTCTAGAATCATTAATTATTTAATTTATTAAATTAAGAAAGTTTAATAAAATGATATTGCCGTCGTCGGGGATTTTCATTTCTGTGCAGAACCTTTAGTGCACCAGACTTATTAATATTACTTTAATAATATCGGAAATCATAGTCAAAGAAGTTTAATTTAATTAACAGCAAAATTTATGATTTAATGTAAAAATTATGTAGATTATTATGATAACTTTAAATTAGAATATGCTAAGAGAACATGTTAAAGTATGCTTACTAGTGAAAGATTCTTCCGGGCTTGTGGGAAATGGTTTTAATATCTCTAGATCTTACAAGTCGAAGTAAATCCACAAAATATCGCTATTGTCATAAATTACAATCGATACTTGCAACACAAAAAAATGTTGTGAACCGTGATTATATGTGTGGTAATGTCATTGATCATCAACGGTTGCACAAGAAAATCAATAATCAAAAATTCTGTCACGATTATTGGAGCGTGGATTAGATAAAATCGGAATATTTCCGCGACGCCAAGATGTCCAAGGGGCCTCTCGCGAATCTAAGGACTATGGACAACTTATATCGATAGTAGTCAGCCTCGCCGGGGTAAAATTCAAGTTCCGTGTACAAAGTGGACTTTTCTGCTCCCTCAAACTCTATGTTTGCTAATTCTGATTCGTGTTGGATTAATTATGCTGCGATGAACGATCGATCTATGGAATCCTATCTGAGGATCGTAATGTTCGGGGAAAAAACGTATCTCGCGTCAATTCCTACAGGTTTCGTGAGATTTTATCAATAAAAACAATTCCGACTATGCTGATGACTGTCGAAAGTATCGTTCAACCTTTTATCTTTAGTTGTGGATTTTTTATGCTTTTGGACTTGCGTACCAGAACAAAATAAAGGCTTTCGGTGCGTTGTTTGTTATTATTTTATCATTGCCATTTGTCTTATTTTCATGAGTTAATCCGGCGATTTCGTTTATCACACCTATACTTATCCCTGCTACCCGATCTAAATTCAATAGTAGGTTTGAGATTTAAAAATAGTGTCTAAAATCATTTCATGATTCGACCTAATATCCCCTTGAGTGAATGACGCCCTTCCCGTGATTTTAGAACTACTCGCTCCGGCCACTTTTCAGCAGCCGCCTCGAGTTATACAACGGCGCCCTGCGTAGCGGTCCTGTGCATATTGCCAGACCCGACTGCGGACTGCCGAGATGTTCACGAGGCATGACCCGCGAGCTCAACTAGAGGTTTTCACCCACCAGCCGGCACGAGATCCGTCCCATGAACTGCTATTTGCATATATATTTTTTAATGGACTCGAACGTCAATGAATATACAATTATATAATAAATGTTGGTATGAAATTGTTAAAGCATAGACATTATGAACGTATACTTAAATAAAAAGGTTTTACATTAACATAAAATGATCAAAATACATAAAAACAATGAAGATTCTTACGCTTTTCAGATTATCGTAATGGTGATCAAAATTTTTCAAAATTGGCATAAGTTAAAAATAATGAATTTCATCACTGTATATATACTATTTTTATGCGTGTGTGCGACAAATGGGTGATTTTTCGACATTTTGGGGCTTTTTAATTATTTTATTTATTTCAAAATATTTTTGTAATTTTTTATATATTTTTCTTTATTTTTTGATATATTAATAATTTATTGTTGGGTTTTATTTTTATTATTATTTTCTTAGAATATTATTTTTACCCCCATATTTTGTTTTTCTGGTCGCCGCTTCTGTCTATGTTTTTTCTAAACCTTATTTTGCAAGGTTTTGGCAGTTTATTTTACTTTTCATATGTTTCTTTCTGCAGCTGTAGGCTTTTTAATGATTTTTATTAATTATTTGTTTTATTTAATTTTGTTATATTTTTATTTTGTTTTAATTAATGTTTTTCAATAATTTTTGGTATCTTCATGCGGTGCGTGCTTATTTTCAGTGACTCGTTAAATTATTTTTACTTTACTTTTTAACTTTTATTTTTATTTTTTATTTAAATTGTGGCTCTGAGCCCAACAATAGGAAAAAATTGGTGGGTTAGTGGCAAATGACCTAGAATCCAAACATAAAACCTTCACCTACAATCAATGACTATCCGTTGCCAGGCAACGTTGGTACTGTAAACACTAGTTATGAGACCGCCAAAAGTGAGCCTCTTTTCATAGATTCCGGCCTCGTGCTGGGTCCAACGAACTGCCGTTGGGATGCCTAAGCTCGACTTATGCTTCTCGGTCCCTATCTTTGGCTTTCTAATCTTCAGGCCGTTGCAAGATTGTTAAATTTCACATGAAAAAAAATGATGTTGTAGTTTGATTTTATTTGTTTTGATTAACAATGTCGTTTCTAAAACTTATAAGACAAGAAGTTCATTCAGTATTTTCGCGCTCTACCTAATTCCCTTTTGGTTTACCACCGCTTGCGTGCGTCGTTGTAACCGCTCTCATCTTCCAAGACACAAGTGAACCGGCTGGCCTGTGTCGTATGTGTTATCCCCTGACGCTCCCGGTATGCTAAATAGGCCGGGGCGAATTCTATGGACTAGGTAACTGTGTTTCCTTCCTGGCTTACCTCTAAACTGCGAATCTTGGTGTGTTGGGCTCTGTTCCTCTCACCGGATTTGCCGAGCGTCGTTCACAATTCGTTATTATGGTGAAAAGGGTTGGAATGTCGAAGTGCGGTAATTGAGCGGTGTACCCAAGAGTATTCTACTTTCACATGTTCTCATTATAATGTTGGTATGAATCGTAAGATTGCCTATCCAAGAATTTTTATCTTGTGTTCAGCACCTCTGCACCTTTCCCGATCGCCTAACTGATTTGTTTAATACACTTTTCCAGATTATAGGTTTATTGGCTTGAATTTATTGGATGTATGACCGCTATTTAATTGGTAGAAAATGAAAACAACTTTTAATTAAAATTTATTTATACTACAGAAGAAACTAAATTCACAGCCTAAACACTCGATTCCATCTAAAGATTTATTTAATAAACTTATAACACATTGTATTATGTTACTCAATATACACTAAACTGATTAACATTTGGTCTTTGACCTTTAGTGTAATATAATTACTCTTCCCTTTTTAAGATTGATACCATCGTTTTAACCATTAGATTCGTCGATGCCGATTTGAATTTGGATACTGCAATTCGACTTGATGTCCTGAAATAAATATAAGAATTTTATAAGAACCATCTTATTAAATATCATTTTTGTTTCTTCTATGTGGTTCTCGTCGTACTAGTACCTCCTCCCCAACTTCAAAATTTCGCTTAATTCTTTTGTCATCCTCCAATTCCGTCATCTTTAGAACAGCTTGTTTTGAATTCATTTGAGTTTTCTCCGAAACATCTTTAACTTGATTTTGGAGTCTAGAATTAGCATTTATTGTTAATTTCTTATGTATTCATTAAATTTTCAACTTAAGAGTCCTTCGGACTCTTTTATCAGTTTATGTTACAAAAACATTCTATCCATTTAAAGGTTAAAGGGTGACCAAATACATACCTTTTTCGATGTCTTAGAAACATTATTATGATCCATAGAATAGAAATCAAAATTATCTAAAATAAAATATTCAATAAAAAATAATAACAATAAGTTAACTAAGATTTTAAAATTTATTTGAATACATTTGAAAACTGTATATTATACTTACTCAAATTAATATTAACCCAATAACGCCTGAATTTTATATATTTGATAAAAACTTATTTCTATTTTTTACTTTCTTAGTTTATAATATGTTTCTAATAGTTTTTAACCAAAATACATTAAAAAATATAAAATTTGCATCTTTTTCGTCACATAGTCGCCAGCTTTTAAAACATTATATTTTCGGTACTAGATATGTTTTAATGAAACGTTACGAAAACGTCGCTCTTTACGTAATAGGGTTAAAGTTTTGATTTAAAAAAGTCAATGAAGTTATAATTTCATTTGTTATTTTACACTTGAGTAATAAAAACATTTTAAATTTTAATTTAAAATATTGAATGTATTAAAAAAATTAAAAAATATAAATGCAGACTTATAATTGTGGTATGAAAAAAAGTTTGAACGTATTAAAAGTTAAAAAATTATGATGTTGGTTATATTGTAAATCATGTTTTTTGAGTTGTTCGTATTCATCAAACGTATCTCCGTGTATCGAAATTTCTTGATCAGCAATTCACTAATTAATGAAACTGCATCTTTAGAGATTTTATTTATTTTTTAAAGTTTCTGTTTTGATTGATTGGGAAGTTTATCCAGTGCATATAATATAGACAAACCCCGAGTGTGACCAATCTATAGCACAAGTGTATCGGCTAACCTTACGAATTTCCGGTGGTTTATACTCATAAGTTTCCACATATTGTTTGTGTCGGTATTTCAGTTTATGTTTTGTTTATGGAGATCAAAATTTGTCAGTTTGGCAAAGCCTGCTGACATTATTTTAAAAAAATTTGTAATTTTATAAACCAATTTTAATTTTGATTCGTTAGATTTCTTCTTTAATACCTATGATTTTATCTTTTAGTTCTTTTATATGCTCAATAATTTTTTGGAAAAAATTCATGTTTTGTTGACCTTGATTTTGGTTGTCGCCCAGATATAATCTTCTGCGTTTTCTTTATCATCATATCCTGTTTCTTATTTACAACGTTTGCTTGATTTTGGTCATCATCCTCTTCGATGTTCTTAAGCAAAGTATACTTGAATAATATATCCAAGCCTATTGAACCGATGACCAAATACCTACATCCTTCGATGTCTTAAAAACATCATGATCCATAGCACATTTTCTAGATTCAGATTTCTGTGTATACAATTGTGAATGTTTAGGAACTCAAGTGTTACTATGATGTAACTTATATAAAATTTTGGAAATTCTTTTAATAGCCCCGTTTACGACAAATTTTTTTTAAATTGCCTCTTTCTGCATTTTCTATCGCGTGAAACCAGTTATGCTCTGGATCTTTTTCATTAAAGCTAATATTCTTTATATACCATTGATAGGCAACCATTTTTAAAAGCGGGTAAATTACGAAATTTTCGATTCTCTATTGGGTAACTTTGTAAAAACTTAACTCAATTTTTTTATTAATAAATAAATCGTATTTTTTATTAATTCATTAATATGTAATAAGAATGTTTGAAAAAATATTAATAAATTAGTGATTGTTTAAATGCCTTGCACAATTTGTCTAAATTAGGTTGGTATGTTGTTTACAATCCGATATAGGCATCTGAAATTTCCAGCGTCAATTTTTTTCTCATTGAATTTAAAATAAATTTCATTTGTGAAAATAGTAGTGGGAAGCGTCATCTCCAGCACACACCCTCAACCTCCCCGGCAGAGAGAAAATTTTTCTAAGTCCAAAAGTACAAATTTTTTTGATACAAAGATAATGACTCATTCAAGGTTATTGGATGACTCATCGTGATTTCTCAAGGTCATTTAAACAAAGACCATGACTCAATCCTAGGTCATTGGATGACTCATTATACTTTATTCAAGGTCGTTTAAACAAAGACCATGACTAATAATATATATTTTTATTTATTTTTATTTTATATACTTAAATTGTTTGTTTTAATCAAGTCAATTATTTTATTAATTTTTAAAATTTATTATTATTAAATTGTTTGTTTGAAAGAAGTGAATTGAATAATTTTTTATTATTATTTTTATTTAATTATTTATTTTATATTATTATTATTACTTATTTTTATTATTAATATGATAATTATTATTATCATTAATATTATTATTAATGTATAATAAAAACAAAACAACTACATAAAACTTTTATTATAACGAAATAATTTTATTATTATTATTATTAATATGATTATTAATATTATTAATTAGTATGATTACTTATTAATATTGTTTAATTATATTTATTTTTATTATTATTATAATTGTTATTATTAATTTTATTATTTTTATTATTAATATGATTATTTAATATGATTAGTTATTTTTATTATTATTATTGTTAAGGCATTGGATGAGTCTTCATATTTTTTCAAGGTCATTCAAAATTTCAAAAGGTCATAGTATTTTTAAACATTTTTTAATATAAATTTAATGATTATTTTTATAATTATGGTTTTAAATATTATTATTTTTACTATTATTGTTACAAGTTAATATAATTTACTACTTATTTTTATAAGTAATGTTTTAATATTTTTTAATTTTATTATTATTATAATTTTCTCAAGGTCATAGTATTTTTTAACATTTTTTAATATAAATTTATTAATTATTTTTATAAGTATTGTTTTAAATATTATTATTTTATTATTATTATTATTGCTATTATTATTACAAGTTAATATAATTTACTACTTATGTTTATAAGTAATGTTTTAATATTTTTTTAATTTTAATTTTATTATTTTCAAGGTCATTGGATGAGTCATAATATTTTTCAAGGTAATTTAAAAGTGAATATTCGCTGAATTAGTATACGCGCGCGCTGTTATTGGTTTTATTAACTATTCTTCCGCGCATAAGTATCCATCAAAAAACATATATCCCTATTTAAATATAATTAACCGATGAAATCTACTCGATTGTTAATAATTTTTAATTTAATATAATAGTAATTAATCCAATCTTAAAGTACAATTGATTTTCAGTAAATATTTTCATCTTTGTATATCTAAGTATATTTGTTGATCAGTGAATAATTCAGACTCCGTTTATTTCAAGTATTTCACAATATTTAATTGATATTTCATCTCATCATTGAGAAATTTTACCGACTAACTTATTATAAGCAATTCTCGATTCATTGAATATTTGTTAGCTTCAATTCATATTTTCTCTCTTCAATTAATGTTTTCCTTATTCAACGAATATTTTTCTCTTCAAAGAATATTTTCCTTGTAAGTTTTCCCTTGTAAATTTTTAATATATCAATTGATATTTCATCTATTTAGTAGATATCTTTAGCTATCCCAATTTTTTCAGTAATTTCAACGATTTTAGTCACTTAATGTACTCTCACCAATATTACTTCTTCACTGAAAATTTTCTTTATACAATATGATCTCTACTAATTAAAATTCCATTTGTTGACTTGTTATTTTCAATGAAAATTTAACTAAATAAATTACATCTTTCAATAGATTAGGTTGTACTCGACAAAAATAAAATAATTTTAGGCTATGTAAATCAATTAGAGCTTTTAGGGAAATTTTATGATAATTTAAGTAATATCTAGTTTTACGATGTATTTATTTTAGTAAATTTTAATCATCTTTGTGAATTTTATGGTTTTCTTTTGAATTTTAATGGATTTAGGGTTTGATTATATTTTTAATGAAATTATTGAAGAAAATAGGGTAAATCTATAATTTAAGAAACAATTAATTTCTTCTTAATTTATTAGATTTGACTTGATTTTAGGATTATTTTAAATAAAAGTTAAATTTAGGATCAAAATGTTTATGAAACATCTATTTAAGATAATTATTTACCAATTAAAATCCAATTTGACTGATAGATTTTGAATAGTAAATGATATTTTAATTATAATTTTATGTTCTATTTAAATAGTTGATTAAATCAGTTGATTTTTAAAAATATTTTAGTGAAACCTAAAATTTTAATTGATTTTACAGTGTAAAAAAGGGGGTCAATAATTACTTTCATTTTCAATTCTAATATTGATTTCATGGATATCAGCCACAGTGTGATATCAAGCTCAGTGTGGTTATCAGTATACTTATGAAAATCATTGAATTATCTCTAATGGTTGACTGGTAATTTTTATTGAATTTACTGATTAATTTTAATGACCAATATGATATATATTTTGTTATTTTACAATAATTTAATTTATGTGGAAAACATAGATTTTATTCGATTTAAGTCATTTTTGATGAATTTTTTAATAGCTTGAAATTGTTGCCAGAACAAAATTGTGGTGATTTTTGATGGAAAATGATGGGTATCGATAACAATTTTGTAATACTTTAAAGAAAATTTATTTTTATTGGTAAAATTCAGATTTTTATGATAATTTTAAGGGAATTTGATTGGTTGAATACATATAGTAAATATGAATCGAATGATGAATTTTTAATGAGTAGTCGGTTAAACATAGATTTCTAAAGAAACTTTACATTGTATGTTTTTTAAAAAATATGTATATTATTGGTGCAGTGGGGGAAAAATGTTATTTCAATGGAAATGATTGGTTAAGAGTAAATTTTATGATATTTTAAGTAAATAATCGATAAAGAACAAGTTTGTTGTCATTTTTAAGGGGTTGAGTTGGTTGAATATCTGTGTTCAAAGAGTAAATATTTTTTAAATGGAGAATATAGATGAGGAATTTATAATATTTTTAGGGGATTTGTTCAGATAGATATCAATGTGTGTAAATCTTTTGAGAGAGTGGAAATATTGTCATTTAAAGAGAAATGATTTGTTAAGAGAACTTATGATCTTTTAAGGGGAAATGATTGGTCATGAGATGAATTCTATTGTAAGACGATTTCAAGAAATTTATTCGGTTGAAAATCGATATAAATCGGTGATTTTTATGAAAATAATGAATATAGCCGGGATTATTATCATTTAAAGAGAAATGATTGGTTAAGAGGAGAATATATGATAATCTTAATGTAATTTGATTGGTCAAGAGAGGAATTTTATTTTAAGGGGATTTCAAGAAATTTATTCGGTTGAATATCGATATGTCAGTGATTTTTATGAAAAATATTGAATATAGTTTGGAATATTATCGTTTAAAGAGAAATGATTGGTTGAGAGTAAATTTTATTTTAGGGGAAACAATTGGCTAAGAAGAGAATTTATGATCTTTTAAGTGGAAATAATCGATTAAGAGCAGATTTTTTGATAGTTTTAAGGGGTTGAGTTGGTTAAGTATCGTTATTTAATAGGTGATTTTTATCAAAAATAATGAATATGGTAAAGTAGGGGAAAGTGTTATTTGATGGGAAAAGATTGGTCAAGAGTGGAATTTATTTTAGTGAAAACAGTGGATTAAGAACAGGTTTGTTGTTAAGGGGGTGAGTTGATTAAATATTGTTATTTAAAGGGTAAATATTATCTAAATTGGGATTTTTATGAAAAATAATGAATATGGCTGGAACAATTGTTATTTGATGGAAAATTATAAAACTTTGGTAATTTTAATAAGTATTACTCAATAACATTTATTTTCTTACAAATTTGCTGAAGGTCTTATTTTAAAATTTCTTCAAAGTAATAACATTATTTACAACCGCCGTTGATTATGTTTCAATAAAATTATTAAGATGAACCCAAAACCCATTTAAGTGGATATTATACGAGAATATCTTTAAATAAAATTTCATAAAATCATAACACCAAACAACAAATCGATATGATATTCGTATGGAAATAAAGTAATTCGCATACAACCCGGTATAATAGAGTCGAGATTTCCCTGTTGGCAGAGACAACCGATTTGTAAGACAAAATGACGCGAGAAATAGGCGGTTGAACTTCTAATTGAAAGCGCACGCATCTCTCTTCGAGTATCAGCCCACGAGGATGAATGAAATAGTCATTCAATCATAAATCATGAGAAGTTAACAGTGAATGAGATGAGACAGCGAGAGCAGACCTCTTGACGGAAATTACATGGAACAAAAATATATATCACGATTGAGAACCCGACCATGGAAGACACATTAATTACAGAGAACGCACGAGTGAGATCCATGAACGCATTCGATAAACCTCGACAAGGCAGGTGTGATGGTAATCGCAAGTCCATCCAATATAGATGCCCAATAGTAAATTCAACGTTGCCTTGAAATCTATTAGAACATGGATCAGCACGAGTGTCCAGAATAGTGTACCTTCAAACCCTGACCGATAGGAGAGCGAATCATTGCTGGATAAGGAAATGGTAAGGGATCCCAGTTGCGAGCTCACCAATATGTTCGAGCTGATACACTGAAAGTTACTATGGATCCGGATACCCAAGAAGATAGAAGACCCACTTTATTTTGACAAATGTCCATAACTAGGGAAATATCACGAGTCATTATTAGAACGAAGAAAATCATATACATTCACCCGACACATTTATAACAAGATCGCCCAACCATCCAGAAAACCGACCTAAAAATAAGGCGATAAAAGAGGTAATGAAAATAATTTTGCTAATTAACGATGAGCCAGATCATTAAAAATGTAATACAACACTCGGAAAATAGATTAAATAACGTTTTCTTCGCTCAACCGTAAAATATAATCAATTAAATAAAGAAATTAATACTCTAAAAATAGAAAGAGAATATTATAAGATTAATAAACAAAATAGAATAATATAAAATAGATTACATTCATTTTCGTAACAAATATATAAAAACTAATTTCAACAAATTCTGATAATGATCAACCATGAATAATGGGGGGGGGGGGGTTCGTCTAGTCAAGCGAATACAAGTCAACCCCTACAGATATAAATAAGAAGTTAAAAAACCAAAATATTCATAACTATCAAGCATGTCTAAGCCACGTCAACCATATGCTAACCACAGACGCGATCCAAAGAAACGACTAGGAGACGGTACACCAAATAGACTATCGCCCAATGACGCAGTTATGAAAGATCCCACCGAACTTTCACGAGGTATTTTTCTTGTTGTAATTGTTAACCTGCTAAGTAAATGCAAATTATATCACCTCACAAGACGATAGAATAGATTGTCGTGAACACCCTACCTTTAATAAATAAATTTAAATAAATGAATTTATTCTAATCATATGACTCATTCAGACCGCAGAGATCCATATGGAGGATGGAGTGATGACTCACGATTGACACTACAAATACCGAGTAATTCTGCTGCTCACTATAGGCAAGCGTTATGGGACCAAGGTTACACCTTGGCTACTTATGGAGAACCCAGTTGGCCTCATCGACCCAATGATCGTGGAGACGAAATTGAATAACCTAGCATCGCCATCAAGCGGGAACCGGACAGGAACCCGGCACGGGAAGCTCATCAGCGAGCAGAGTACACGGCGATGAAGATGGAATAAATGGAAAAGTACAACAGGAAGGCAATTCTGGCCAGGCAGCGATTGGTGCGAGTAAATCAGGACATCGCGAGCGGGATAATCCCCAGTACCGATGGATTTCCTCCGGACTATGGGGTCTCATTTGAAGTAGACGACCCAAGACTACTACAAATGACCGTCCCAACGAAGCTGATCTTGCCGGAGAAATTGGTCCAGCCAGCTCTTCGTAACCGATTTGGGCCAAGACAACAGGACGAGTATGCTTATGCCAGCCGACACCCACAATGGGCATTCTCTAGTCGTATTCGCCGAAATGCTTACTCCAAGGACCAAAACAGATTTTAAAATTGAATAAACTTGTGTCATGAAATAAATATTATTAATTAATTTGACTGTTTGATTTCATTTTTTAATAAACGGAAATAAATTCTAATGTGATAACGAGTAAGACGAGCTCTAACTACTCTATTTAGGTACGTATCTTCATAACATAGAACATAGCCACCACGAGGAAGGGAATCTTTAAAGCTCAAGTAGTTAACAATGAATTAAATTAAATAAATAAATTGTCGCGAGATTCATAGGGGATATATGCAATGGAACTGATGCTGTTCACTAATATACTTGGGACGAGGGCAAGGGGAATTAACTAACGATTTTAATGAATATTACTCAAATAATTTTAATTTAGAGATGGAAGCGACAAGTCTCCTCAGCCGAGAACTGAAAGAGCTTCGACGCGAGAATATGCACCTCCATCGGCAGCTCCTCCAACAAAGCCGTGAACTCCAAGAAATAAAAGACACCTGCGCGGAACAGGCCAAAATGAAAGTAGTCTACCAACGACTCACTGCGGCACAACAAGGCTGAAAGAATGAGAAATTGTTAAATCAAGCCCAACGGACGCAAATAAAGGGCTTGGAAGTCGCTCTGTCAGCGTGCCAGGAGGGAGTACGGTGACATACCCCTTAGTCTTTGCACTGTCACAGCTGGCGTATCGCGACCAGGATAAACCAAAACATCCCAACAAACGATCTCATCCGCATGCCAGGCCAGGCAGGACGGAACGCTTACGACGACGTGCCCAAGGCGAAAATAAGTGATTGATAAACTCAATTTCAAATGTTAATGAAATAAAATTGTGTTCTTGATAATTTGTTTCTTGATAATTATTTTATTTTTCTTGTAACTTTTTCATTTTTCTTTCTAGATTTAATATTTAGTTTTTCCGGTCAAAAATACACAGGCATTATCGTGCTGGCCAAACAAATTAAGGGCTCGCACCAGGTTTTTGCCCAACACTTTGAACAAATCGAATAAATTATCATAATCAAGGTTGTCAAAAGTAATTATACTATTCATTATTTGAAAAATATCTAATTTATAGAAAATATGAATAAACTTTTCATTTATGTTCTGAACGCCAGTAAGAATTGATAGAATATTAGTGATATGGTCGTCTATTGTTGCATCTTTCTTAGCTAGCAGTTTATCATATAGATTCTATATGATAAAATTATCATGTTTCTTAATGATAAAAAACCCGAATTTCCTGAAATTTTTGATAATAACTGGACCACCAAATTAATGTTTTTAACGGATATTTCCAACCATTTAAATGAATTAAATATTAAATTGCAAGGTCCCGGAAAATTAATTGATGTAATGTTCGATATTATTGAAGGTTTTGAGTCCAAATTAGTAATATTTAAACGCGATATTGACAACAATAATTTTAAGTATTTTCCTTTGTTGAAAGATCACCTCCAAAAATTTTCTATTCATGGAGTCTATGAAATTAATATAAATTTTTATAGCCAAGTTATAAATGACATACAAGACAGTTTTGCTAAGAGATTTCAAGATTTCAAAAAATTTCAACCATTAATTAACTTTATTAAATATCCAGACAAGTTTGATTTGGAAACTGCTAAAATGGATCAATTAGACTGGTTACAGTTGGAGAATTTAGAAATGCAGTTGGCAGAGTTTCAATCAAGTTCTATTTGGAAGCTGAAATTTATAGAGTTAAGGCAAGAAATAGAAAATAATGAAAAAAAAAGATTAAATGAAGAAGAATACGAAAACATGAATAATATGTTGTTGAAGACATGGTGTTCGCTCCCAGAAACATTTAATGCGATGAAGAAATTGTCTTTAGCTATTCTAACAATATTTTCATCAACGTATAGCTGTGAAAGTCTATTTTCGATTATGAATAATATAAAATCTGATGTACGAAACAGACTTACCGATGAATGTGGGGAGGCTTGTATTTCATTAAAATTGTCAAACTATGATCCGGATATTGATGCATTATCGAGAAATATTCAGCAACAAAAATCCCATTAAAAAATATGTCAGCATATTATAGAAATGAATCTATATATAATTTTTAAAAGCATGTATTTTCATTTAATAAAAATAATATTTATTGGCACGCAGTCAAAAAAAGGTTCGCCATCCCTGATATAGAAAGTCGAGGACTGTAACAGTTATGAAATGATTTTCACTATAGAAAACCTCATTGATCTCTTGTCAATCGAAAGGGCATGGACTCGTATATAAAATATATATAAAATAGACAAGAATTGCAGAATTTATGATTGAATCCTGTGATGCTAATGAATGAGCTCATTTCAAGAACTGAGTAACAGATAAAAGATTCGTTTTCTTCAGATATTTTTAGGATTTCATTTCTTTTAAAACAGTATATATAATATAATATAATTTATTTTTATATTTGAAATAATTTACAGTTTTTAAAGGTTTTTAAAGATTTATAAAATTAAATTTTTAAAAAAAATCATTTATAAAAATAATTTTCAATTGAAATCTGAATTTTTGGAACATATTTTGTTCATTTTTGTCAATGAATTTTAAAGTAAAAATATTTAATAAAAATCGTCTTAAATAATGAATTTTCGAATTGGAAAATTTATTGTTAGTTACTCATAAATTTAAATGTATTATTTTATGATTATATATTATGAAATACATTTTAATATTAAAATATTTTTAATTTAGATTATTTATTTTGTTAATAAAACAATAGAATTTTATAATTAGTTGAATTTTGTTTAGTTATTGATTTTTTTTGTGAATTTGTGCAGAGTTGAATTGAATCTATTTTTATAAAATTTGTGAATAAAGTTTCAAGTGTAATTGTGATACATAGATTGGAAATAAACCTTATTGTGTTTGGTTAATTGAATTGATTAAATAAGGAAACCAAGGAGTCATACCGAAGCACTGACTTTCTCCAAAAACCAAAATCATAACACAAGCCTTCGAACGGCAGCTGTCTGAACCCATCGTGAGTCTGGGCCAGAGAAGTCTCACTTTGGCGGACTCGCAACCCATTGTTACAGTACCAAGGTTGTCTAGAAACGGGTTATGATTGAGTTACTCAAGCAAAAATAGTCGTAACCCATTACAATAGATAGCTATAGGAACTGTAATTGATTTATTTTCTTGTGAGAATTTTTGAGATTTCATCATGTCAGTTGATTGGTGCAATCGAGAATTCAAGAACAATTTGAAACACGGATCAGAATTTATTTCCTACAGATTTCTGATAAATATTTGCGGCATGCGATCTATACAATTCAGATACAGATCATAATTAATAAAATTTCGACAAGTTAATACTAATTTCTGTGTCGCAGTTTCTCAAAAAATTGTCGGACATTCCGATTTTAAAAAATTAATGTACCAACTCATACGTTGTGCAGTTTATGAAATACGAATCCATCGATAAAATTATTTTAAATTAATTAGGTTTGTTGGGCTATAATTAAAACAAAACTTTATAAATTTTGTTGATTAAAACAAAAATAATGTAGTAAAATTGAGGTAGACCCACGTCGAATATGATCACTGGGTAGGAAACTAATTAAAGCAGGAAGCCCCTTGCTAGATAAATATTAAAAAATCCCATCCCGAACCTCCACGTCTACCTACTCCATCTCTCGATAATCTCCATTTTTTAATTCTTTTCTTTTCTTTTCCTTATAGCATGGACAACCATAACCATAATGTATTCAAACAATCTGTCAAGAATTCCCCGACTGCCCCCATCCATAGTGGTGTCCGGCACAAATACGAAGACTTAAAACAACAACACAATGATCTCAAGGCTAAATATGAGAGAATGAAGGGTACCTGGGCTCCACCAGTAACCGTAAGGGAGCTCAGGCAGAAGATTTTTCGGCTCACTCAGGCGCGTGACGAATTAATCGTCGAGTCACGCAGCCAACGACTACTGATACGCGAACAGTCGATGGCACTCCGACAGGCATTCACGGACGTAGAGCTTCGGACTCACGTCACAGGGAGTGTCCGGGCCAGTCAACTCAACATCATCCCGGCCCATCATCTCTCCAACATCTAGGATATCCCAGCTTCAGCAGTCCACACCCCTCCTTCAGTCGTCATCCCTCCAACCTCTCTAAACCCTCCGCCAGCAGAAATCACGGCGAACTCTGTCGTCCCTACGGCTCGCTATAGGCCAAACCGGAATAGGCGACGTCGGGATCGACGCCGTCGAGAGGAAGGGCTCTTCCGGGAAACGGGAACTGTCGAGGATACATATCGGATCGACGACCTGCCGCCTCCTTATCGGGAATTCGAGATTCCGGGGCTCGATCCAGATATCCTTTACGCCCCGCAAGTCATATTCTCGTCACCTCCTGGATCCATCCACATTAATCTAGTGGATGAGGAAATCGAACCACCTCAAGTGATACGGGCCCTCGATCGACTGGGGTTGGGTACCGACGAAATCGCTATTCTCACGGGCGAAGTACCCAATGTCGGTTCCCAAGGTGAAATCGCAGGACCATCCACTCAAAGAAATGACGATTATCGAGCAGATCCCCCGACGTATCGGCCGGCAAAAAGGAAACGTTTTCCTACAGACATGGATGCCGAGGAAGATTAAGTGACAGTTCGGGCTCGCCGGCGGTCGGTGACGTGTATATAGACATTTGTGACCCTAATGTTTGTCGTTCATTGTCCTGTGTAATGACTTAATGGTATATTTTACGGTAAATATAGTTTATTCATAGTGTTCATGAAATTTTGTTTTATCCTTCCTTCTGTTATACATTATTCAACTTATTTTGTATTACGAGAGATGAGGTACCGACGGCAATGGAGGTCGAAAAGGGTTTACAGGCGCGTGTCGAGTATCACCATTCTCCATGATTTCCGCACCATGATCAGGGAAAAGTAGGGATTAGATATGGGTAGATAGGCATAAGCGTAAGTCCTTCCAGCGGCAGCTAATAATCCGGGAAAGACGAAGGTCCTTCGAGGAGTAGTGTTAGTAATGACGCTCACCTGCTCGAATGGCATTCAGCTATTGCGTACAGTACCAACATGATTTCGGTAATGGGTACGCAATAGTTATCAAAATCATGCGACGTATCGAGTAAATACCCCTAGTGGTTGAAAATGAAGGGCATATTGATGGAATGATTCATACTATAGTTTCGAAACTCCTATACGTCCAACATTAATAAAAAAATAATAAATTAACAAAAAGCAATGGATTATTCATGTACATTTATGATAATAAAATACAAATAAATTTTAAAAAGTCCATAATAAAATTAGTATATATACTGACGTTAAACTCAGTATATTTACCCAAAAATTTTGCGACTCAATCTTTCTTGCAAATTCTTAAAGCGAAATATTTGTTCGTAAAGTATTGTATTTACTAGTATTTTTTTTCGAGTGCTTTTTTGTATCATAGTTTTTTCTAGTGTTTTTTTGTGTTGACAACGGTGTTTTCAACATAAGATGAGTTCAGTCAAGTAATTCATTTGTGAACGATTTCAAATTGAATTCTTAATAATTTCTAGATATTTTTTTCTTAATAATTTATTGATATTTAATTCTTGATATTTTTTGTAGCCCAAAATGTCCAAAAAAAAGAATTACGATGAAAGTTACGTTAAATATGGATTCTGTTGCATGAAGGAATCGGACGATGTTGAAAAGTCACAATGCTTTCTGTGTGGAAAAAATTTGGCAAACGCCAGTATGAAACCGGCAAAATTGATAGAGCATCTCAAATCTCTTCATCCTGAAAATGCATCTAAAGATCTAGAATTTTTTACAAAGAAGAAAGCCCATTTTTTGAAATCTGGAACATTAACCAAACTTGGATTTGGTATTCCACAAAAACCTTTGGTTGAAGCATCTTTCAGAGTTGCATATCGTATTGCCAAAAGTAAGAAACCGCATAATATTGGAGACATTAATTAAGCCATGTGCGCTAGAAATGGTTGAATTCGTTTGTGGACTGGAACAGAGAAAAAAACTTGAGGCTATTCCATTATCCAATGTGATACAGTCAAGAATAGTTGAAATTTCTTGTAATATTTTGAAACAGATCATCAATGAATTGAAAGCATCACCATTTCCCTTTAGTATGCAACTGGATGAAACTACAGACATCTCGAATTGTATTCAACTTCTGGTTTTTGTTCGTTACGTGTCAGCTGATACTATCAAAGAATTCTTATTTTGTGAGCCTCTTTTGCAAACTACAAAGGCCGTTGATGTTTTAGCGATTTTGAATGTTTTCTTTTGCAAACACGATTTCGACTGGAAACAAAAACTTCATTCGCTTTGTATCGATATATGCAAACTTTCAAATGTTGGACGAATTCATTTTTGAAAATGGATCTCGGCAAGATAGTTTGTTATTGAATAACTTGAAGGATGCAATCTGTGAGCACCTGGAAGTACTTCAAGTTTCATTTGAAAAATATTTCAATTTGGATGAAATAACTAAAAAAGATGAGTTGTGGATTCGTAATCATTTTCTTTGTGATATTGACTGTATCGACGACATGGACCTTGCCAAAGAAGAGTTAACTGATTTGAAAACAAAGTCCTTGTTAAAAATGGATTTCGATTCAAAAACTCTTGGAGAGTTTTGGTCGTCTTTAAGAGAAGCCTACCCATTGCTAGTAAAACGAGCTATTGCACCCATTATACCATTTGCTACGGTATATCTTTGCGAATCAAGATTTTTCACACTCGTAACAATAAAAACAAAACATCGAAATCGATTGAATGTCGAACATGATATGCGCGTTGCTTTGTCAAAAACCATCCCTCAATTATATCTCCTAATCAAGGAAAAGCAGCAACAGCATTCACATTGAAAATTTTATTTTCTTCAATTACAATTATTATTTTATATCAAGGAACATAAAGATATCTGTCAACAGTTATATTATTGAAATAAAAATATTTAAATAATAAAATAAAATATATTTTGTAATAATTGACGTTTGGTGGGTTACAGGGTTTCGTTGTTTGTTTGAAGTAACCTGTGGTTGCCCCAGTAACGCCATACAAAATGATGCTAACTGCCACTTGGCACCCGTTGCTAGGCAACGTTGGAAATGTGTTCAAGTGGTGGATTGTCCGCAAAAATTGAGTATTATCGCTAGTACTGTAATTGCTTGGACAACCCTCGGGTTCACGAGCTGTCGATAGAAGACTTATGCTCGCTTAGCTCTGTCCCATGTGTAAGGAACTTCATGATCAGATGTGGAATGAAGGTTTGAAACCGCGATGCGAGTATTCATAGTAATACCTGTGTGTAAGCGCATCTAGGAGATAATTTAACTATAACTGCAACTACTTTATTTAAATCAACAAAATGTATAGTTATCGTGAGTTAATGGGATGGTTTTGGAGGTGGTGCTGCTCGGCGTCGAGTACGCTCTTTGCGTCCCGGCCGACGATTTTTTGATAGAGTGATGGACTGGTCGGCTGATTGAGGATTCTTCTGCGCCATCTGGGACGGGGCGAAGACGAGCGGGTAGGTGACTGCTTCCCCCTCCCGACAAACTGCTAAGGCGACTTCCAATCCTCTGATTTGGGTGCGCAGGCTCTGATTGAGCTGTCGCTCTTCCGCCCAACCTCTTTGTGCTGCGGTTAGTCTGAGATATAATGATTTTACTTTTCTCGGATCCGACCAAGTTGCCTTGATCTGCTGTACCTCTTTAGTCATCTGGAGGATTTGGTTGAGGAGATCCGCATTTGCGTTCCTTGCGCGATCTAGTTCGGCTTGCAAAATTTGGTTGGTGTTCATGACTACGATGGACAAGATCGTTAAATTTTCTCTAATGATTTACTTAATTGGTATTTACAATTATCATAAACATAATTATTAAAAACGGGTCTACTCAGGCAAACGATTAAAACGAAATGACAAGTTAACAAAGATTTCTTTTTCAAAAACAATACTAAATCACGTTCATTGTTAGTGTTTTTAGGGATCACTGTTTTCCGTGGCACGGCTTCTTTAAGCCCTTCTTCGGAGGAACCACAGGATATGGGCGTCGGGTATCGCGGACTGGGCGAGGTGGATACGCTTCCGCAATTCGCCCGGTGAGGATGTCTTCTTCCACATTTGCGAGATACATCCTCGCCTTGACCACCTGTAGGTCTACCTGTTCCTGCACCCTTTCCCATTTGGTGAGGAAGTTGCGTGCATGCATGTAAGTCTCCGCGGCGGGATACTGCTGACCAGCGAGTCCACAGGGGTCCTTCTTTAAACCTAGTATCCGCCAAGTAGTGGGATACGGCCACTGTTGTTGAAACTCGTCGAAAATTTCCGCAGCTGATGGGGCTCCTCCCTGACCCTGTTCGTCAGTTGCTTGACTAGCGATTCGTTCGAAAGACATGTCTAAAATATCATCGTAATCAGATTCGATTAAGTCGTCCGCTTATTATAATGATCAACTAAATGAGGACTGGGGTATTACTATTGGGTGTAATCAATTTTAAACTTATTGAATTCTATTAATTTTGATTTTTGTTGCAAATTATGGGCGGATCATCTATAAGTATTAGGTGTGCGATATTCCACTGATTGTCTTTCCTATATTTTCTTTTAAAATTTACAGTAATCAAGTGATATTCCGGTGCTATGTAAATTGATTCACGGACATCTTGGGTCGTCAAAGGTTTACTCAGATTTGCGACTTGCTGTTACGACGTGAATGGTACTTTCCGTTACTCGATTGATTGTTGATAAGAGGGTTTATATTATTTCACAGGTCTGGCCCTTTTGTATGTGTCCCTTTGGATAATACAAGTATATATGTGATTGAAACCTGGAATGTCAGGGCCGGATGTTGGTCAGGATAAGTCGTTTGTGCGTAGACGTGTTTATTTGATGATCCGATGTGGTTGATTTCCAGCGGATCTTGCCGCTTGCAGATTAATCAATTGAATGGAGACGATTTAGTTCGGTATGTTTATATCCGGTAATTATATTATTTATGTTACATTTTCAGAATTATTGATCAACGGATTCGCCTAAGCTTAGCTAAATCAATTCGGGTAAGTTATTACGTTGATTAATTTGAATGTATTTTACTGACATTTTCAAGAAAAACTTCTTTCGACTACCGAGGCTTTCAAGCAGATGCAATTCCATACCTTTGGAATATTTTCTTTATGTGGAATTTTACTTGTTCCAAGAAAAATCGGTAGTAAGCCTTCTTGTGATTGAACAATTTATGTAATGTTAATACAAAAATTTTTTCTTTATTATCTTAAACTTTGATTTTTGCAATTATATTAATTTGGTTTAAGTAATAACACATTTATTTCGTCTTTAATCACTTTACTTTAATCCCTGAATTTACTCTATTTAAAGAAAACTTTATTTCAAATCTAGAAATTATTCTAATTCTAATCAAGGGATTGTTTTATCAATAATATATTTTGATTTCCATTACTCAAATTTCTTATAGTTTCCCCCAAACTATTTGGATCAACCATTACTTTAGTCCGTGAAATTGCTTTAATATTAGCTCAATAATTTTAAATCCATGAATCCAGTTTTACTTTATTTTTACTCGAAGAGTTACTTGATCTTTACCAAAGAAATTATCTTATTTTTATTCAAATTATTTTTAACTTTAATCCATGAATGACTTGGTTTAATCCTCAACTTCCTTTAATTAACGAATTATGGTTGATCAAGGAGTTCTTATTAGTTGATCATCAAATTAATGTGGTGAAAATTTTATTCTTAATCCGTGAATTACGTTATCTTTACTCAATAACCGTTTTACTTAATATAATTTAATCAATAAAATATTTACTTTTACTCAAAAATTCCTTGAAATTTAATCAAAACGAATTAATTTATTGTAATCAATGAATTTATATTATTTAGCTTTAATCAACAAATTAATTTAAAGAAAAAGAATGACGTTAATTTTGCTCAATAATTATTTTAATCAATTTAATATACTTATTTTTCTCAATAATCATTTTAAGTTTAATCAATGAATTTTGTTCAGTAATTGTTTTAATTAATTTACTTTAATCAATGATATATTTATTTTTACTCAATAATTCGGTTAAGTTTATTCAATGAATTAATCTAGTTTAATCAATGAGGTATTTATCTTTACTCAATACTCACTTTCCTTTTAATCCATAACTTAATTTAATTGAATCAATGAATTACTTATTTAATGATTTTTTATTGTTTTATTTCGAAATGTAAATTCAATTTAGTATGCCAATGGTTAATTTATTTCAAATTTCTAATTCAAGTTAGCTATATCAACGATTTCAATTTAATTTATTTAATGAGTGCCCACTGGACTACTCGGTGTGATGATTTTTAGCCGTGTGTAATATAATTTTATGTCGATTTTACTGAAAGGAGAAACGAGGAAGCAGCCAAAGACTTCTTCCTTATTTCTCGTTTCATCTATATGGATAATATTGACGTTACGACCCCTGCGTTCGGCAACCTAGGTCTTCACGGGTACATATCATTGGCGATTTTCCACGCACTTACACAAATCTGTACTATGTAGATTTTACTATCTTGCAATATGTGTTGGCTGTGGGCCGGAAAAATTTCGACAGATTAATTAATATTATTAAAACAATTTATAGATAATATAAGTATTTATTAAACATATAACAAATAAACATAAATTACCCTACATTCCATTCCATAAAACCAAAAATTCATAACATTGCATAGCAAAAATAAAATACCTCTCCCCCCACGCCGACATCCAAGCAGAGCTCTGCCGAGGTTGCGAGGATGTGACGTGGAGAGAGTTCCAAATAGAACTATTTCTCACCTAAAAGTAAGTTTCAATATAGATTTTCAATCAATAATTCAGAAGTAAATTTTGATTCAAAATGGTTTTGAAAATGGTGTTATTTAATGTGAAAATGGATCAGTATTTATACCTATTTTCTGTCCCTAACCTCGCATGTTAAATTTGATGCAGTAAAACAAAATTCGACCTTGTTGTTTTCTAGTGAATTCTATTCTTTAATTTTATTATTTTTTGATTTATTTTAATAATTTTTCATTTAGAATTTTTATTGAATTATTACTAATTCAAATTTTCTGATTTAAGTTTCATTTTCATGAACTTTTCTTAATTTATCAATTTTTGTCGAATTTGTTGTGTTTTCTTGTTATGTTTGTGTTGATATCGTGCGGATCTTGGTGAGTTTTGTTATTATTTTAATTTATTTTTATGTTTATTATTTTATATTTAATTCTCTTTTTCTCACATGTGTGTTACCGATCCATTTAAACATTTCTCAAGGCCATATGTGTTCTGGCCCAACACGTTTAAACAAATTTTTTTCACAGAGGGGTCCGTGATATATTTAAAATTTTTAAAGGGGTCCATTGCACCAAAAAGGTTAAGAAACCCTGTTCTAGAGGCAATCTCGAGAAGAACTTAATCAGGAGCAGAGCTCAACAGAATTCTTTTTTCGCAAAGATAACACAACACGCGTACATAGCATATAAACAACACAATTTTTTGCACGCATTTATCTGAATTTGTATAATATATTTTATCTCAATTTGAACCGTGTAGAATTTGGTAATTTTTTATTTAATAAATTTTATATCAAAGTTGTCAAAGTTTATATATATATTAATACCAGTGCACGTTGAGATCTCAATCTAAAATAGTGAGACCTCAACAGTATGATTGTATCTCCCATGGTTTCAAGTGAAGATAAAGATTAGCTCGAAACTAGTATACTATTGGGAAATGTACTGGATATCACTTAATGTATCGTATATTATATAAAGCTGTTTATAAAGTTATTTGCGTGATAATTTGCTATGAATTCTATATGAAAATGAAATAAATAAGAAAATCTTTTAATAATAAACTAAAATTTGATTTTTATATTTAAATTGGATTTGTGTTAATTTTAATTTAAAATATTCCTAAATCATGAATATTTTTATGATGTAAAAATATTCTAAAATATCAAAAAATCCAATTTTGCTTGCTAATTTTATTTAATATTTGTAATTTTATTTATAAGTTTTATTCTTTGATAAAGATGTTTATTTTAAAAAAAATTATAATATTATTATAATACAATCATTTTATACATGGTATTTTATAAAAACCGTTTTTATTAAAACTTTGTGAATTTTTATATCTCTGACCCATAATAAAATTGTTATCCGATGTAAAATGTCTTGATTATTTTTAATTTTAGAAAATGTTGTCATTATTTTGAAAATGATTATTTGTCGAAGATTTTTGAAACACTCAAAAAACAATCAAAAAGTAGATTTAAATATTTAATTTAAAATGCTCATTAATAAAAAACAAATATTACATATTTTCAGACATTGATTTCAATGATATTTAATAAAATCAATTTAAAGGGTTATGGTGATATTAGCAAGTAAAACAGATTTGTAAACAGAAAAATTATATATATAAAGAAAGTAAACAAATAGAATAATCTATTAAATATCAAATTTACAGAAAGCATTTCAAAATCAGTCTATAACATTACGAATGCCGCCAATCTAGAAATTGGAACATTATAAGATTGAGAATTATGACAGTCATCAATCTCACTGTTATCTGATATAAGGATGACGAAAACGGTTGGGAATTATGCTTTAATAGTACAGCTTGACGACGGCTTACAGAATTATTTGTGAAATTATTTTGCAATTGAATTCTAATATGACAAATATGACCCCAACTCTCTCCTAGAGCAGGCGCAGCATAACCAGCCCCCTCAATAAACTTTGTTGTCATCTGATTAGTAAGTAGAACCTTAAAAAATTAGCAATTACGAGAAGTATCACAAACAGTATAGATTATTAAGAAATCAAAATATAGCAGTCACTAAAATATGTAAGACAAATGACTAAATAACTAGGAAGTAGATTGTTGAGAATTTTGTCACAATTTGAATAAGAATGAAAAATAGATTTCAAATAGCAATCAAATACTGGTGTAAAAGAACTTGATAAGCTAAATTTTCAATAAATGTACTAATATTAAAAGTTAAATTATAAGATGAAATAAATTGAGTTCGTGAATCAACTATATTAAATTCTCACATGAAATCAAAGAGAACAATTAAATATATATATATATATAAATAGTAAACTTGTTAAACTAATAGTCATATATAAATATAGAGCTCGACCGTTTAATTGAAAATCATTTGCCCATCCAGAGCCGATTGTTCAGGATTAATAATTAATTCACAGATAACGGGGAATTACTCTGACTTACAACAGAAGTCAAAAGAAAACAAACTTTTCTAGATAAATATAGATTAGCGACGAAACAAAACGTACATCACTTAATTATATTATAATACCCAATGCGTATTTAGAAGAACCAAGTAAAAAAAATTAATTATGACAAGTCGCGTTTAAAAAGTCGAATAGTTAACAACAATTAAAATTTATACACAATGGGTGTTGGAATTACAATCGGTACTTCTCACAATCGGAAATCGGGACAATCTGAGAATAATGCAATCGGTCAAGTTCTAATATAAATGTGTAAATTGATCCAACGAAATGTATATGTATGTAATGAAAAAGAAAATAAAACTAGTCTATCAAATTGCACGTTTACTTGTTTTTTAATTTTATTAGCCTTGTTTCTTTTAGTCGATTTTCTCCTCTCGAACATGTTAAAAATAATAAAACAATTCAGTAGATGTACTATCAAGCGTGAATTTCTATAAAACTACTGATTCGTTTGAGTTTTATTAATCTTAATGCAGCTGTTTCACTGAACGTGCAATGTATTTTGTGTTTTTAAAGTAATTTTTATTTGATTGTGATTAATTCTAGACCATGTTGGCGGATGCGATTAGTGAGACCATCTTTCTGCATTGCTCTTTCTGCTTCGTCACGATTTTGACATTAAACGAATGCAAGTCCTCTGGATTGAACCTCGGGTAATCCAACAACTCTCACATTAACCAACATTTCCAAATACTCGTCTCAATAGCTGCGTTCGAATCTAAAGTAGTTTTTAATGTTGCAAATCCGACTGGTACTTCTCTTTCGTTAATAATTTGTAATCCAAGATATGATCGTCTCAAAAAACCATATTTCCATAGGTCAGTGTCGTCTGCGGCGTCATAAGATTTGTCAATTGCTACAAAACTATAAGGGAGTTTAGTTTTATCAGCTACAATCCCCATTTGAGTAATTGGAATTTCCATTCAAAATTTTGCAAAATGTGATAATAAAATTAAATTTTCAAAATATCAATTTCTTTCAGATCTTTCATATAAATTCAAAACAATTACAAACTAAAGGTATATTTTTTAAACTTTCGACAAAAAAGTGCCATCAAAATATTCTAGTTAAACAAGTCTACAACCAAAGAAAAAAAAAATTTTTTACAATTAAGTCCTTTATCCAGCAATTTCTTTATTTTAGTTTTTTTCAATATTACGCTGCATCAGTGATGTTTATAATAGGTTCATTACAACTGATGCTATCTCTGACTAAACTTAAATAGATGAGTATGTAATACATATTTTATTAATAAATTAACTAATAAATAATTAACACTGTGTCAAAATTTTAAGGTTCAATTAATATACAAAATTATATTTACATTATTGCTGTTAAATAGATAAATTCATTAAAAGAAAATACGATACTACAGATCAAGAAAAGATATTGGTGAGGCAAGTAGACGTGCTGGAAAATTTGCATTATTTTGGATATTTCGTTCGTGAGAATTTTTATTCATCCGATTTCTCGAGAATTTTTTTTAAATTCAAACACAATTATCTGTAATTATATACAAAATATTTAAAAATGTGATAACTCCCTGAGAATTTCAGGTATTGGCTTGAGTTAATTAGAACTTTCTAAAACTTTCAATATATTTTGGTTTCCTGGGAAATTGCCAATGTAAAATAATAATAATATTAATTATATTATTAATAATAATAACACTAAATTCATGATCAAAATTAAAAGTTAGAAATATTAACGTCAAAAACATTTGTATAAGTAAAAAGTGAGAAAGTTAGAGGGTTAGGGTAGTTGTTCCAAGATTTTTCAGAGATCCATATATTTTTTTTTAAAGTTTTTAAGATGGGACCAGATAGAGAATTAAAAATTAGGACGAATGACATCAAAAAGTTCTTGAAAATATTTAACATAGAAGTTCGTAATATCCAAAATTCAAATTTGAAGTAATGTAATACTTGGACTTGGTTTTGTAAAAAAGCCAAAATAGAAATAAGGTAATTGTCTCTATTAAATTTTTTGGCAGGGGGAAAAAGTTTTTAATGACTCATCATCCACACACACGAATTACATCAAAATGTCCGTCGAAGAATGGCGCATCGAATGAGTCATGCTTTTTCAGCCAATCAGAAGCGACTGTGCCAGAAATTCTCATAATTAGAAATATTGTTATTCTATCAATATTTCAATCTCAATTTTTTATTTTAATAATATTTATTGTAAGCAAAATAATGACAATTTATATACTCATTTTTAAAATCGGAAAAGTAATAAAAAAAATTAAGCTGCATACAGACTGTATAATTTATCATACAATATATTATGGCATACTATACAATGTTTAATAAAAAAAATTGTGCTCGACTTATTCTGGAAAATTCTGGTAAAGTTCATTAATCTTTAACATTTTTTATAGAATACATTATTTCAGCCTCATAATGAATTCTTGTCCAGCGGAAAAAGCATTCTATTTAGTTAATTAAAAACTCTAATCTTTTGCATTAAATTTTGAGGCGAGTGATGATTAAATTTGAAAAAATATCTCCTGCATACAAACTATGTTATAACCATGCCACTCATTTAGCCGTTACAAAAATTTTATAAATAACACAAAATCAAGATTGTAGTGTGAACTTGTATAAAAATCCAGATAACTCGAGCAGCATTTAGTGAATGTAATAAGGTCAATTAAATTTGAAATTTTTTAAAAAATAAAATTAAGATTTTCAAAATTTCGCAATTTGTAATACTATTTTACAAAAATATGTAAAAAAAATTCAAGTGAATGAGTACAACTTTTATTAGATAATAATGGTTGATTTTTAAAAATAATAAGTGTTGTGATCTCTATTTATTTCCCTTACGAAATACTAAACATCATTATCCCAGAGCATTGAACCTAGTTAAAATTACAGTCGAGCACATTCGACACAATCCTATTAACAACTAAAGATATTTTAAAATTTGAAAAGTGGATCCTCTACGACAATCGACAAAGTTTGGCCCAGAGGGTTGGATCGCGACGAGGCTCCACAACACTTTCCAAAGCCAACGTTGCACAAAAAAGTTATAGTGATAGTATGGTGGTCTACAACCGGTTTCATCTATCACAGCTTACTACTGAATCCTGGCGAAACGATTACAGGATACAGAATTACCGAACCTCTAGTCCACCAACTAACACATTTTCAAGCATCTCAACAACTTTTTTCAGGTAAAAAAACTCTACGCAGCCAGAAACCCGATTTCTATGCTACCGGCATAAATAAAATGTTTTTAGTTTGTAAAAATATATTGATTCCAATGTTTTTATTTCGATTCATAAAGTATATTCTGTGAGTTTTTACATTCGTTTAAAGTTAAGGTTTAAAAACCTGCATTTATATTTAGATCTTAAGTGGAAGTTAGAAGATGATATCCATCAAAAACTTAAACCTACTTAAGACTTAATTAATGGTGACTACCGCACTTTATTGGAAGAAGTAAAAGGCTACTAGAAATCTTACAAATAATTTATAAACTAAAAAATGCTTTAGGCACGGTTTGAGCAACATCAACACAAAACGAGTTTTTGAATATCCAGTATCTTCACATCAAAAAACTGAGGAAGATTATCTATTTTTTAGAATGATTTCTCAAAATATGATTAAATATTAATATTAAATTATTTTATTAAAAAAAATTTATGTTAAATAATTTTCATGTTACAATGAATTATTTTTGTTATTTTTTTTAACACAATGAAGTATTTTTATGTTCTGTTTTTTGTATAATAAAAAATTTATAATTGAAAGTTTGAAAGTTCTGTATTTTATTTATTTAAGATTATCGATAATTCTCGATAATTCTCGCGAGAATTTAAAAGTTGCCAAAATGAGAATTCTCAACTCTCGAAAGTATAATAGGTGCAAGAAATCAGAATCTCTACCCGTAGCTAAAATATGAAAAAAATTCGGAGAAACATTTAAGCTTTGGAAAATTATGATATTACACAGTAACCTTGTAAATTATCCAATAGTAAATTGTTCCAAATATGGTGTAACGCGTCTTGCTTCAAAAACTAAAGAGAATCTTCAAAGATTCTTACATGCATAGAAAGCAAGATATTTGGAAAAAATTTCAACTACAATTTTTTTTATTTTTAAAGATGAGGCCTAGAGGAAACCAAGAGGAAATTTTATAGAACTCAAAATCTCATTTATTTCGAAATTGAAATATATTCTTATAGTTTGGTTGTGAAATGTAGTAACTGTCCAAAATTTTCGAAACAACTCTTTGTTATTTTCTTTTTCAAATCAGTTTAAAATAATCAAACCATTGTCGCTACCTTTTCGCTAATTTTTACGAATTTGCATAAAACCTACAATTATAATTAGGTATGACAGGCCGGATCTGTTTGAGATATGAAACACATAGCAAGACCACAAACGGCATATCGATCGAAATGTTTATCAAGAGAAAGAAAATTCACAAACATCGATCAGGAAATGATCTGCTGAATTGCATCTGCCATACACAGTCCAATATTAAAAAATTTAAGCAGTTTTTTCCCCAATTTTTTTGTTTCAAATGATTTATAAGTCCGATTTGCGAGTTTACTTCTTTGTTGGAACCAATTCCTTACAAATATACTGTCTTTGTTCACATTTAAACGGCTTTGATTTATACGGAATTATCAGGAACCAATCTAACGTATAAATCGGGGGATAGGTATATATTAATCAATAATTGATATTTAAAATTATTTTGGCAAATTTTAATGTTACACTAAACAAGTTTTTCCATATTTTTCTAAAAACTTATACAATAACTTATTGAAAGAGCTGCCAACTTAGCAAATATCACGCGAAATCCCATGCACGCCATATCGACATTTGGTACAGATAGCAGTCTACCTACATATAACTTTGTTCCAGTGCCAGTGGTTAAAAGCGATGTAAATCAGACATTGTAATTCATCGTAATATAAATCATCAAGTTTGTAGATTATAGTTATTTATGTTATCATTCTTTTATGTATATAATTTGTAATATTGATATTTTGTTAATCGATTCAATTATATTTGTGTTTAGGATTTTTTATTGAATAATTAAATTACTTGATACATTTTAAGTGAATAATTATTTTTTTAATGCAATTGAATTGATAAATTCTATTCACGCGTAAGGATACATGCGTGACCAAATTCCATTTCATTATTTTCTTAAATTAATATTAATTTTGCGTTGATAAAGTGCATGAATTAAATTTAGTTTATAATTTAAATTTGTTATAAAGTATCCACCGCTTTATATGTCGCCTCTTATTATTAACTAATCTTGTAATTTAATTGAGTCTCAGTCATTTTCAATAGTATCAATTTCGTTTATGACTGACACGATTAATATTGACTTTCGCCTTGTATTAACCTTATTTTTTAGATGGTTTGAAATCGCTACATATAATTTTCGCCGATTATAATTTAGCTTATAAGTGGCATTACAATCTCACATCATCGAGGTAAATACAGTACCGTACCGAAAAAACAGGAGACTGTACAATCTCTTTCTATTGGTGATTTTTATCAATTTACACAGCAATAGCATTTACACTACTTATCGTTACGTATTCACATGCACATCTTCAATGCATCCTTCTTTTACTTTCTCAGGATATCAAAAAATTGACTTCGCCCTCATGATTTTATGATATAGTGGATGTGTAGAATACGTTCATATGTAGAAAGCATTAGTTCCTTCACTTCGCCCTTACCTATCACAGTGTGATAATCACAAACAATTCTCAATGACACACTTGCGTGTATGTGCATGTTTAATAGTATTTACTGTCATTTTCTCGGTATTTATATTGCAGCCATATGAAGAGAACAAGAACAGAGTTGGATGTTACAAAGAAGATAGCGATTTGTGAAAAGGCATCGAAGACAGCAATACAGGCAGTCAAAATAGATTTGGAGTATCTAAATCAAAAGTTATTTCACGGGGAAAAGAATTGGAGAACAAGGCGGTTATGTTGAGCGGTAAAAATCCTAAATAACTGGAAAGGCACCCAAGATAGAAGCAGCTCTGATTAACTTTATCAAAAAGGACGACGACGCAATTTCTCTATTCAAAAGAAAATGTTAATGGATAAAGCTTCAGATATTACGATGTTAATGAGTAAAAATAATATATCATTAAGAAGTTTTGTTCCAACAAATGGTTGGCTTACTAGAGTGAAAAATTGTGATAATATCAAGTCCAGGTATTTGCATTTGTAATGTCGAAATGATGACAGTATGTAGAAGAATGGTTGGGAAAAGTATAGCCAACAATTAGAGGAAAATTTCCAATGGATCGAATATTCAACATGAGTAAGACCTTATGAATCGGAACAGCACAGTACACGACGCAAGAAAAAGCTTTTCGCTTATGAAGGTGCTGATGACCCTATTATTGATCCTTGCCAAAAATTAATTCTATTAAAGAACGATTTCAACAACTGGAACATATTGAGTCTATATTTGGTGTGATATACAACATGATGGATGTAAAAATGAAAAATCTGATGTGTTATTAAAAGCATGTATGAACCTGGAAGCTGCATTAAAACATGGAGATTCCAAAGATATTGGTGGTATAGTTTGTTCATTGAATTGAAATCATTATGTACCCATTTTGAAACTGACATAACTCCACAGTAAGCTTTAAAATATATTTGTGAGAAGCAGTTAACAGACTGTTATCATAATGTAATCATTTCGCTCCGGATTCTATTAACTTTGCCATGTAGCTAGTGCTGAAAGGAGCTTTTCAGAGCTAAAATAATTAAATATTTTCTTCAAACAACAATGACGGAGGATCGATTAAATGTATTGGCTTCCTTATCAATTGAACAAGAAATATCAAACAGCCTAGACATCTCTGATTAAGTGAAAGATTTTGGGAAAATGAAGGCCAAAAAAGTGAATTTTTAATGAAAATTTATTCATGTCTTAATTTTTTATTTTCATTATTATTTAATGTATGAAAATCCATAAATGATTATATTTAGAAATGAACATATTTTTTATTTTATTCAATAGAAAATTTATTATGAAATACCTAGACATTGAATTAAGAAATGGAAATGATTAAAACATGTTTCAGTTGACATTTTTTAAGGTAAGTGCTTTGTGAAAGTTCGCCTAGGGCTCACTGCTTGGAAAAAATTCCTTGAGACACCCCTGTAATTGGTGGAATATGTTAAGTGTATTATTAGAAATTTATATAAACTTTTGATTTTTTATATTTTTTGATTCATTAAGTTTTGAGACAATAAAATTTATTTACTTTCAAAATTCCATATATTAATTTTTGATTGTTATAAATGAAAATTGTATGATATGAATTTCAATACTTGTTTTAGTAACGTTCTTTAGAGTAAATTCACATAAAAAAGTGTATGCCATTTTGAATACTTTTTCCTATTTATATTGTTTTCTTTATTCTTTTTAAATTTATTGATGTATGTTTTATTTTGTGTTTTGATAAATTATTTATTAGGTTTTCTTTATAACTTTATAATTTTAAAATATTTTAAAGCTAAATATCTTATTAAATTTATTAACTTTATAGTGTAAATTAAAGTTTCTTACTAAAAAAACGGGTTATAAAACTCGTAAGATTAATAAATCAATTAAAAATTATCTAGATTCGATATTTTATCCACAAATATATATTTTATTGTTAGCAATAATTTATGGAAATTAGTTAGGAAATTACTTTTAGATGATGCTGAAGAATAATTGGTAAATAACAGAATAAATATAATTGATGTTGTTTTAATATTTTGTTCTGAGTAAGGATCTGTATATATCTCGGACATAATTGTCATAGGAGGCGTTTCATAAAAAAGATCTCCAGGTTTTCAGAATTGTATCATATTTTATATTATTTAAGAGTTATAAATAATTTTATTTATTAATTTTTTCTAATTTTATTAACTAAAATTAATTATTATCAGGCAAAGATAGCAAATACAGGGGAACAGGCTTTCATTGGTTGTTTTTTTTGTTTCCTTTCGCTTTAAAATGAGACAACTGTCTCATATTTTCCATTTTTTAAAAACAAATCTTATTTTTCAATGGGCATATTAGGTAGATTCAATCGAGGCCTCTAATTCAGGATCTCAGTTGCAAAGTTTTATATTTTGTTGAATTTTGTTCTCAATTAATAGAGCAAGTTGAAATAAGAATGTTTGATAGTATTTAGAATGGATTAGGATAAAAAATTTGCGAGTTTTCACTAAAATATATAAACCCCTTCTGAATTATGTGGGGTGTTTCTAATGCTAATTCTCAAAAAGTAGCAAGTGTATATTTAGATTTAGAAATTGCCAATCCAAGATCTAGAAGGCACTGTACCCGTACTTTTGAATACAACATAACTAAACACTCAGAACCTGATACTCTTCTAAATTTTTCTTTTTCTTTTAATAGAATGAAGCTAAATTGTGGGTTATTCAATAAAATCTCCCGCTTCTATGACTAATGATCAGAAAGAGTTTTCGGGTGATATGAGGCCGAAAGAGCTTAAATTGATTGAATGGAGCACTGTGATGAATACATGTATGTCTTTTAGGAATACTTGCTAAACATAGAAAAATATCCACTCTAGATCAAAACTGAGATAAAGAGAGTTCTTTTTAATCTAGGATACTTAACTATCACGGAGAAATTGACTAAAGCTGTCAATACAGTTGCTAGATTTAAACTTTAACCTCTATTTGACATGCAATTACTTGATGAGGACATTTTTATTAAATTTGAAATGTCTGATTATACAAATCTAGAAAGGTCTGATTCGAGTTCAATCTCAGATGATGATGTTCTAACTCTTCCAATAAGTTCTTGATCAAAATACCAAAACCGATTCCGAATCCTATGATTTAATCTACGTCCCTCAACGAAGGCCTCCTAGAGAAAGAATTTACATCAGTAAATCTTTCAAGTTGCTCATTTCAAAAATTAAATCCAGAGAATTAAACTCAGAATGTCTCTGGAGACTTTCTCAAAATTATTGTCTTTTTATAATGCAAAAGATCTGCAAAGCTTTTAATTTCGATATTATTTGTGATAAAGAAAACCAATGGATCCAATGGATCTAGATGAAATATGATTTTCTGTGTAAGTATATTTATTTATTGCATATTAATTTTTAACTAAAACTTTTAGAGAATAAACCTGTAATAATATCCAAAAAGCTGTGTTGAGTGTTGATGGTAAAATTAATAATTCGTTACAGTTCTCTTTTCGAGGAAATCTAATGAACTTGGTGCATATGCAATTTATGTTAAGCGACTATGATAATAAAATATGAGGACGATATTGATTTTCGATAATATAAGTTTCGTTATTTCTGACTATGATATCCACAAAGGTTTCAAAAATTACTTGGAAATCTTTAAAAGTTATAAAATAAATTATTAATAATGTGTTAATTTGTAAATTTTTGTTATAAGAGGTTTTATATTGATATTTTAATTCATATTAACTTATATAGCTAGAATTGATTAAATCATTTTATTAAATCAGTTTTAAAATAAAGGAATTAAAATTTAAAAAACCACTAGTACTAACATTGTATAATGGTGGATATAAAGTGGTCAATAATGGTAATATGGTAATAATTTTATTAATCTCTAAATAATATTAAAAATAAATTTGTAATAAAATCCATCTTTAAATATGTTGAAATTAGTTAATTTTAATTTTTGACTGTTATTTTTTTTCTATTCAAACACTTCATTATGTTTAAATTTGCGTTTTTATTAAATATTTAAATTTAAATACATTTTTTAATAGTTATTTAGTAATACATTTTATTGAAATGATATAAAAAATTTAAAAAATACAATAAATTTATTTTTATTTTTATTGAAAAACTTTACGAAAATTTTTTGATTAAGCGTTTATTTGTAAATTCGTTTATAAAATACTTTAATTTAATCAATTTTAAATGTAATAAAACATTCGGAATATTCGGTATAGTAATTTATATCCAAATTAATAATTATGTTTAAATTTGCGTTTTTATTAAATATTTAAATTTAAAAACATTTTTTAATAGTTATTTAGTAAATCATTTTATTAAAATGAAAGACAGAATTTAAAATCAATACAATAAATAATATAATTAATTAATTTTAATTTCTATTGAAAAATTTTAAAAAATATATTAATTAAGTGTTAATTTGTACACTTATTTATAAGATATTTTATATCAAGGTTATTAACTTTAAATGAAATGAAAGAATATTTAGAGTATTCGACATGGTAATTTATACCCACATAACGAGATTGGATATTTATTTTATTCGATGAGCATTAAATTCGTTATCTGAATAAAAGTAATCAAAATTTATCAAGTCTATATATTCTTGAATGATTTGGATTTCATAATCTTCACTAGAACTATATTTTCTTGATTTATAGTTAAAAGCTAAAAAACTGTTATTTGATATTTGAGATGACATGTTAAAAATCAATAAAAAATGAATAAATGAGAACTTATTTATAATACAAATGTTTTATTATTATCATCATTATTATTTTTTTATTATTATTATTATTATTATTATTATTATTATTTTTATTATTATTATTATTATTATTATTATTATTATTATTATTGTTTAATTTCATCTCGGACATTTTTGAATCTTTCATTTCCATCAGTAAGTTCATAACTATTTCCAAGTGATGATGAAGAAGCTGCCGTTTGCATTCCTTGTTCAAAATTATGAGCAATATAGCACAGGATATTTTAGGAAGACCAAGTTGCAAACACTATTTTTACAAGGCTCAAGGATATTGAACTAATCCCCCTTTTTTGTTATGTATTTCATGTCTTTTTTACACGGCTTAGTCTTGAACGTATTTATCGATCAAAAACATATCCTCACGCTATACAATATAGTAAAAATACCACAAATTTACAAATAAAACAGAAATTTGGATCGAGTAATTATTACATTAATATTTTTAATAGTGTAATGTAAATTCCAAAAAATCTATCTCGGAAACTTTCATGTTTTTTATGTGAATATTGAAACGATTCATCTTTATATACAATGAGACTAAATAAACATAAAGAATTTTTGAAGCCGTACATTCGTCGAAATATATCTATATCTTGCTCTATATAGCATGGATGGCAAAGATATCGATCGTGTAACTATAACTTATACTTTACTAATTTTGTTTGTTTTTAAATAAAATAAATAGATTACAGTTGAAAGCACTTTTTAAACATAAAAAATCTCTTTTCTATTAATGGTGATAACTAAATTTCAAATTTTATTGGCATTATTGGGATTTAAGGTGTAAGAAAAGAATAAATCGAAGAAATGAGATTCTTAGAAGTAATCTCAGCTAACCATACGAAATTGATTTAAAATAGAGTTTTGGCTTATGAAATCCAATGAATAATTACCGATATTCCAAATTGATTAGCGATATTGCTTAGATTCTGTCCAAGAACAGTTAAAATGCGATTACGTTGCGGAATATCAATAGAATCATAGCGAAAATGAAAAGCAATGCTATCTATCACAATCAACCGAACCTGTCTATCATAAGTAAACAAAAATATAATCCAAAAAACATTCACCTTCGGATGAGAGAGGCAAAAATTATGCAATCTATATGTTAAACATAGCAATTGAGACTGATCAGTACATCGAAAATAAAAAATGGATTTTAACATTTTTAATTCATCAAGGTTTTCCACTTGTCCTGAATGAATATATATACATATATTTATTATCATTTCTATCTAGTGGATTATTTTACTCAATTCTTCATTGCTGAGTTTCATAAGTTTTGAGATTTTTTGGCAATGAGTAATTGTGTATCTCGCAATAAGAATCAACCGTTCTGTGCTGAAACTGCCTTCGGTATCTATATAAATTGCCTCGCCGTTAATACCGCCCAGGCATTCAGGAATTTGCACTGATATACAAGCCTGAAAACTATTTCGTCACAGATAAAACGGAATGAGATGTTTCACAAGCAATAAATCGATTATTTTTAAGCCACTTTGTTTATAGTAAAGTTTTTGTGATCTAGAGCTGGAAGTGATTGAAATTTGTGTTCAGCTCTGATAGTTTACATATTTTAGCAAAGACATACAATACCATTTATTTTGTCTAGACCGAAATTAACAATATATTAATCACGAATACTTCTCAATAATATCCTACAAACCGCTATTTAACCTTAAAATTGACTTTTGACTAATTAATCTTTTATTGGGATTTAGGTAAAGCTGGGTTTTAGCGTTCGAAATTCTATTTTATTACTTACTGATGACTGCAAGACAGTACAGTACTTCTGTCATATTTAATTGACATTTTTTTAAATATAAATTGATTATTTGAATAATCATGGCTGGGAGATCAAGGAATGCCACTAGCATTGTTCCTGTTAATCTTGTTCTAAACGCTCAAGTTATTAAACAGAAGGTATGGCGATTATCGTCATTGGTTTCAGAATTGAAAGGGCATTACAGTAAAATGTATCTAGGAGTTTGATTCGCAACACAATCACATGTAATGTATGTAATCAAAAATTAAATTAAATATCGATGGCTAAAACCCAGGTTTATCGGGATTTAATCCTCGTACGTTCTTCATTCTTGTGAGAGCCACCTGTTGTATCGCGTTTGATTGGCTGACAATTTGGTATGAGTCAATGAGTGACACGGTGAGTCACGCAGAAGATATGGCAAAGACAATTAGTGATTGTCAAGCAATAAATATGGTTAAAAATGACCACAAAACCTTATGAAGGTTAACATTAGATATTCAAGTGAAAATATTGGGAATTGAAAGATGCATGACAATATCATAATTCATTTGTTGTAAAGAAAATTTTATATTTTCTATCAACTAATTTAATTATTTTGTAGATGCTTTCCCCGATTTGAAAATATTCTTGTCAAAAAGTACTTTCTACAGAAAATTGTGTTGCAAACTACGGCATGCAAACGCGTTTTGACAAATTTAGATCATGTTTTCTTTTAAAATTGTATTGGATCATTTTAGTTGTTTGCTTCGGTTTAAGCATGTTTGATGCATATGAAAGTGCCAAAAATTTGTAACCCTAACCCAAAATTTGTGCCCTTAAAACGTTTCTTGGTTCCATAATGAATACAAATTTCAATGATAAGTCGTGTCGCTCTACCTATATACGTGTTTTGTCGTAAATATTTTAACTTTGAGTTGGACACTGTAATAATTATCACCTTTGAAATATTTTAATACTATCTTGTAGAGAATAAAATTCTGTCTATATATTGTTTGATTGAAAATATTGAGTGTCGTAGAAAACTATATGTAAATTAAAAATTGTAAAATAATTTTAAATTTCAAAAATATGACAAAGTAATAAGTCCATTAAAACAAGGATAAAATTTGACGCATATTGGAATCAGCAATTCTTGACGATTGTCAAAATTGGCGCCGAAAAAAATTGATTTTAAATTTTTTTTAAATTGCGTAATCACTGATTTAAACAAAAAACTGCTGTAATAGTTCGGAAAACCAGAATTGACATTTCTGTGAAAGTGTTACCCAATAGGTACGTCACAGTGATACAATCGACGATTTAAACAAAAATTAAAGGTTATGTAATCATTGATTTAAACAAATAAATTAAATACCAAGTTGTTCTGGAAAAAAATATCATGTAATATTCCTTTATTCTAAAATGCAGATTGACAAAAATCATTGAAATTTTCGGAAAAAATTGTATTCATTCAATTTTAATAGCATTTTAGCTCTCGGCACACAAAATATTGAAAAAATATGTTAGATCCGCAAACTAAAAGTGAATAACTTAAAATTTGAATAGAAAAATTGAATCCTTTTCAGTTGATGAATTCAGAGAATTAAACTTTTTGTTTTAATTAAATGTTGAAATAATTTGTTTTTATTACTCGAATAAAAAAGTCGAATTTATAATTTCATATCAACACGCTTTTCATTTTTTTTTAAGCACACCTATAAGCCGTTAATTTTTCCTATTGTGATTAAATTAATTTGTTTTAAATCTCAAAGGATAACTTTCTTCATAAATAAGCAATAATTTTGTCCCGCAAATCCCACTCTGGCCGTTTATTATAGACACATTGTCAAGGTCTGTCTAATGCAACAAATAAATTTTAATTTTTCTTGTTTGTGAAGTATGTAATTTTCATTGATATTAGTTCCAAACCTTGGACGAGACCTGTAATTTCCCAAAATTCTAAATGCAACAACATTTGCACTAAGATTTAGTGACAAAATCCTTGAATTACATTTAATATTTCTATATTGGGAGCTTATGTAGTTCTCAACCCCACCAAAAATTTTTATCAAAATAATGATGACGTTGATTTACATCTTAGTACCTATCTTTTAAATACAAAATAGATAAGCCGTCAGGATAAGATAATTTCATTTACTAATTTGTTTTGTTTTTATTAATTAAATAAATTTGGCAACGATTTAATTAAAAGATAACACTATGAAAAAAATCTTCGTACGATATATTTCGACAGCATAACTGTCATCTTCAGGTACACAAAACCAACTAAAAATATTATGAATTAACATTTAATTTAAACAAATTATTTTTTTTATATATTAATTTAATTTTTTAATAAAAAAACACTTCAAAAATATTCAAATACTTTTAACTAATTTTAAAAAATTATGTAATTTATAAATTAAATTATTTTAATAATATTAAAATTTTTTTTAAAAAAAACAATATATTTTTACTATTATTTAGATCAACACTCAATTTACATTCATTTGTCAAATTACACTCAGACTTTCCACAACATGGATCATTAGGATTTTTAATCAATTTGTCAACAGTCTCTTATCATCAACAATAAAAATGATTTAGAATGCCCATTATTTATCAACAGATTTTACAGAATTAGTAAGAGTAGAAGATAAAGACCATGAACGATAAATCAATCCTAAAAACACAATCGATTACTTTCTCTCCGTTTCACATGTGAATACAATGTTTTTATGTAAACTGTTCATAAAATGCAAAAACGGCTCTACATGTTTCTGATTTTCAAATACAAGAAAAATATCATCCACATACCTTTTATAAACAAAGGGTTTCTCAAATTGGAAGGAAGCAATTTTCTTTTCCAAACTAGTCAAAGATATTGATGCCATTGTTGGTGCTAGAGGGGAACCCATAGTGACTAAATCTATTTGTTGATACCATTCATTGTTGAAAAGAAAATCGACATTTGAAGTAGCAGTTACAAAAACAAATTTATTCTTTAAAATACAGAATAGAATTAATTGCTTTTTTATAAAATTACCTAATTTTGAAATTTATAAAGAAAATCGTTTTTCATGTTCAATATTAAATATACAAATAATCTTTAAAAATTTATAATATTCGATCAGTATTTTTTGTAATTTTTGAATTAATATTCTTTAAGGCCAATTTAAGGCTAGACATAAAGCCGATTATGGAATAAATTGAGAAATGCTAGCCTCTTATGTTGCACAATTTATTTGGAAAAGGAAGTTCAGAGGTACCAATAGTTTTTTTAATTTGATGATATTAATACGGAACAAGTATAAACTAGGAGATTAAACAGATTTATAGCTATTAAGTAACTTTTTTGAATATTATATATTTTTAAAATTTTATTTTTTTAAAAATTTTTATTTTATTTTAGTGTTAAATGGCCAAGGCAGAGAAGCGTAGGATATCATTTTTATTTACTAAAAAATTAATAGAATTCAATATTTCTTAATAATAAAATGCCCTATATTGTCACGCTTCATATAATTTTTCATTTATCATACATTTTCCCCTTGCTTAATTAATATCGAATTCATTTTTCTTTCTAAAGAGCTTTCAGTTATCGTGTTCGTTTCTTGTATAAATTTGTCCTTGTTCATCAACATTGCTTAAAATCGTGAAATAATTATCTCAAAATCAAATTTAATTAATGTATTATGAAGGGAATTTTTAAATTAAAACTGAACACTTAGTGTAAGTGAGGATAGCTTTGTCAATGAAACTGAAATTGTTACTACGCTATTTAATAGAAATACCAATTCTGACTAATAACCAATAATATAAAAATTGGTTTATAATGAAAAACAATCTTTCAATATTTCAAACCAAGTCAGTTTTGCATCTGAAAAAAGTTAAACTGAATTTATTGTATCGATAGTCTATGATTAGGAATAAAATAATTATTTTAAATTACCATTTATTACATAAATTAACAATGACATCATAGAAGTAATATTCAAATACTTACCATAGTTGGGTTTTACCGATTCCCGCATAACCACATATTTCGGTTAACTTGCCACATGGAAATCCACCTCCAAGCATTTCATCGAACCTTTGAAAACAAAGATAAATGAAATACTTCAAATAAATTTTACTGTTGACACATTGATATGATCTTATAATTTTCTAAATTTTTTGAAAAAAAATCCATTGCAGTTGAAGGTTGTCTTTTTACAACATTTTCTAATAGATGATTTTCCATTTAAATTCTGAAATTAAACAATAAAATCAATAAATTAGAAAAAAATAAAGAAAACAATATAAATAAGAAAAAGCATTCAAAATGGAATACAATTTTAAATTTGAATTTACACTAAAGAACGTTAATAAAACAAGTGTTGAAATTCATATTGGACAATTTTCATTTATATAGAATTTTGAAAGTATATAAATGATTACATTTTGGTTAGTAAGTTTTATTTAAAGATTTTGTTATCAGCTTATTGTCTCACATATATAAAAATCAAAAGTTTATATAAATTTCTTATAATAAACTTAACTGCTGGGCACTGATGGGTCCTTAAAATAGTTTTGAACTGCCTAAGGGTTATCATCCCCACCTAGCGCCTGCATAAGAATTTGAACCGCTAGTCACCCGTCATAAATGACGTTGGTACTGTGAACTAGTGGGTGGAAGGTTAGCAAAAGGTGAGCTCCTTCTCAAGAACTGCTAATGCCCTAACCCCCCCTCGGGTCCATGAGCTGTCATAGAAGACTTCATGCTCTTGCTTAATTGTCCCCTTCTCATCTTATCTAATTTCTAATTTATCTAATCATTAAATCACTCTGTTTCCCCATATTCAACCCTTCTAGTCATATTTACCCGTCAATAACAAACAAATTTAATAACCAGTTATCAATTTATATTATACTCAATAAATAATTAACATATATAGATTACATAGGTAATAAATAATTGACATCTACAAATTTAATTCAGTTCAATTCAGTTAAACACAAAATTTCGCCATTAAAACCCATTGGCGTCCAAGATGTGTCCCAACAGGCGTGCACGATTTACTCTGGCCTGTCGTTCCCTTTCCCTTTTGTTGGGCCGGTTCTTTCTACGGTTCCTCTTCGGCAACCCTTCCGGTGTTGGTGATGGACCTGTCATCATTTGTCTAATGCCAGTGTCTTTGCCCGTGGCATTTCTTAGCACTATCGCCTGCTGTTCTTCGGATAGGTGAACTCCACTCTGCAGGAGGCCTGTCCTGATGTTGTCTCTCAACTTCCATTCCTCTACTTGTTTCCCTAGCTCCAGGACCTTCTGTTCAGCTGACCGCAAGGCTTCGTCCTTCTGAGCTAACTGATTCCTCAGTGTGTCGATTTCTTCTTTCAGCTTAATTGCCTTCTCGGGGCGGAGCCAGGTCTGCTCCATATATCGACACTTCCTCACCATGGCCTCTGCCCTCTGCGTTTGTGTCACTGCGGTTTGGTGGTAACCGGCTATATCCCTTCTGAATTGTTCCAAAGTTTTCTTGTGTGGGTCCACTAAACAAAATTAATTTTTAACTTTATGTCTATTATTCTCTATGTACAATAAGTATTAATATATCAATATATGGTAATCATTTTAAATAAAGCAAACACTTGTCATCTGGATGGGGAAAAGATGGGTATGCTCTTTTCTACTTATATATTATAACGGATTCTGCTGTTTTCTCCTGATCAATTAGTTATAACAGGTATCAGCAACGATGTCGTTGACAATACCTGTGATAACCAAGGGTAGTTATGTGGTTCATTACATTGTCAACATTACAATAATATTATGAAATTTATATTTTCTATTTAAAATTAATTTACCAAATTAAGATTTTATTGAATTCAAATTTAGAAATTCTAAATTTAATTACTCTAAAATAATTGACAAAAATTTTATTGTAAAATAATAATTAAAGTTAATGCTAATAATATAAAAAAATCTATTTTAATCTCCGTTTGTTTTTCCACATTCCAGCATTTTATTGTTAGCTTTTCACCCGTTGCCATAGCAACGAGTCAACAATCGGAAAATTTCCAAGGTCAGAATTTTTACATGATTTTTAATTTTTATTTTAACTCATTTTAGGTTCCCTATCGAGATCCACACCTCCGCGGTGATCCAAATTAACTCCCCGACATTCTCTCAGGTACGATCTTCACTTCAAGTTAATTTTATTGATTATTGAGGTTGTAGAACGTCTAGGAATGAGCCGCGACAGAAAACCTGAAAATTGGAATTTATCCACGGAAGAATTTTCCCGTTATTTTATTTGGTAAATTTTCTGCTTGATTTTTTGTGAATAAAAGTTATTCTTTATTTCGCTTCAATTTTCTAGTTATTTTGGTAATGTAGTAATGATAATTCGCAGTAAGAGTTATAATAGTACAGAGAATATTAGTGATAATAGTAGTAATAATAATAATATTAATAATAATAATGCTAATAATAATAATAATATTAATAATGATTGTGATACCATATTAGGGACAATGGTCGTGGTATTAACCGATGGGGAAGTATTGGCGGGGTATTAGGATTAATAGTGTTATATAGTTTAATATTTTTAATAATAATAATAATAATAATAATAATAATAATAATAATAAATTTTAACAATAATAATAATAATAACTAATGTGGAAATAATAATATCAACGGTATTAATAATAACAACAACAATAATAATAATAATAATAATAATATCCGATTCGCTCGGGGGATACTGGTTTATCCGCAATGATATTAAGTAATGATATTAATGATACTATATAGTTATAACAATACTATACTAATAATATTAATAATAATAGTAATAATATTTTAATAATAATAATAATGATAATAATATTTAAATAATAATTAATAATAATAATATTTTAATAATAATTAATAATAAAAATATTTCAATAATAGCAATACTGATATTAACAAAAATATTAATGTGAAAATTAAGGTTAATAGTGATAAAATTAATATTAATAACATCAGGATTATGAATGAAGTAATATTCATGATACTATATAGATTTTTCGGTAATAATAGAATGGTGCTCACATTGCTTATAATGAGGTTGACAATATTAATAATCGTTTAGGGTCAATATTAAAAATGTTAAAATAATGAAAAACTTGAAATAATAATCAAAATAAATGACAAAAATTCACAATATGAATATGGATAATGATCATAATATCAGGAATAAAATAATAATTTAACAGTAATAACATTTAATAAAAATGATAAAATTAATAATGCAATATTTAGTAATAATAATAAATTTTAACAGCGTGATAGTCACGTTAGCAATTATTTTATGGGCTGTGGAGTCGTAAATTCGAATTTTAAACTGAACGTAAAGTCTTTGGTTAACATTCCAACGTCGATTTGGCATGTAGATTGGATACGAAAATGCGAATTATGGCCGATTTGACTTCCTAATGTGGTTAGTCGCGAATTTTAGTGAGTTATGTCATACATTTGTGCTAAAATAACATTGTTGTTTATAAAATATATATTGTATTCTTCCTGACTCTTCTGTAACTAGTCGGTATATCTTTCCTGTTTGTGTTATCACTTTATATTTAGCCTTTCCCAGGACCTCGACTCAACTCTTTCGAGGGTCGGGCGATAGGATTTAGGAAGGGGAGAATACTGAGCAGGCCTGGTTACTACCGGCACCGCGGCTTCCCCCACTAACGACCGGTTCGATCCGGGGTATCGAAAAAAATAATTTCATTTTACTAGCTTGTTGCATGTAAATCTATTATGTCAATAATAGGTCGGTTATTGTCGTCGAAAATTAGATTATTTTATTGCAAGAACAAATCTTTTGATGATGGAGGTTCAACAACACGGTCGAATTCCTCGATCATGAAAAGACGTTTCTTGCAAAAGCTTTTGAATAAAAAATAAAAAAAAATATCAATAAAAAATAACAAAAATTATCATAACTAAAATCATATTCAATATAATAAACCAAAATTACTTTTTCCAATTGACAATAATAATAAGCAATAAAATCAGTAGGATAGAGAGTGAATTGAATAATATGGTATTAGTGAGATGAGAATTATGATTTTTTGTTCAGCCAGCTTCGCCTTATATATCGTGATTGTTGGTGTGTGTGTTTTGATGCAGTAAAACAAGGAATTCTCGAATATTCCAAATTTTAATAAAAATTTTATTCTTTTTGATTTAAATTTAAATTTTTACATTTTTACATCTCAGAATTTTTATTAAATTTTTATTTATTTTATTTTTCCTTAAATTTCCGTTTTTAAGTAATTTTAAATTTTCTGCTCAAAACCACACCGGCGTTATCGTGCTGGCTAAACAAAAGTAAAATAAAAGGGTTTTTATCAGTTTTTGCCCAACATAAAACACTCCGGGGCCAGTTAAAATTGCGACCCGCAATTACAAAATCAAGATATTGAAGGATAAGAAGAAAACTTTACACTATGCACGATTACAGTCGTGACTTGTACATATACATAAAATTGATTCATAATAGCATGCATAAAAGTATCATTAGAATAGTCTCATAATCAAAATCATAGGATCACAAATATCATTGAATAGTCTAATTTGATGATCATTATCGTCTTTCTGCTCGTAGTGGGATTGATTTGGATTGGATTGGGTTTCGAAGGTTGAATCATCTAGGTCGGTTTTATCAGGTTGAATTGTACTGACGAGGAAGATTAGGCTTTAGATTTATGGGATTGTGTTCTGACGAACGAGAGATTTGATTGTAAGGTTTTAGGTATTATTGAATTTGAGATTTTTGACGAACGAAACGAAAAATTGAAGAGATTCGATTATTGGATTTGAGTTTTTGGAGAACGAAAGATTGAAGAGATTCGATTTTTGGTATTATGATTTTGAGTTTTAATGTCAATCTGGGACATTATATTGGGACAATCAACTGGTTTTATTGTTGAGGATTTAGTTTTGGGTTTGCCTCCACTTCGGACCATTCGGCATCGACTTCTGGTTCAACTTTTACCTCATGGCCCATTATTGATCGAAGGATTCTTGTTAACTCTTCTTTTCTTCGATAGGTGACGGTCAATAGGGTTTGTAAGCTTTCGATCTCTGCTGATTGTTGGGGGTTTTCTTTGATTTTGTTCTTTCTTTGGAGTTCTAGTATTTTTTCTCTCTTCAACCGGATGTTTCTCTGATGGTTGATTCTCCATTGGGTTTGTTGGGTTAGTTTTCGGTCTTGTCGTTTGATAATTTTCGTTAACTTTCGGATTTCTCTCCTCAGGGATCGTTTTTTCTCGTGGTTTCTTTCGTTTTTATTTTCCAGCTTTGTGAGATATTCTTGATTGACTTGGGTCAGTTCTTTCAGTCGATAGGATTCATTTTTCCAGTAATCCTCCAGTATTTCATTTACTGTTCGTAGGATTGACTGTCTTTTAATTTCATCGTTTTTGAATTGCTCACCTCTGAGGCTCGTTTTCGTTTCTGTGAGTTCTTTTCTTAGTATTCTCAATTGCTTCTGATTTTTATTATTCTGATATTGCAGTCGATTTATTTCAGCCTCTTGTTGTTTGAGTTGGTGACATAATCTTTCTTGTTCTTGCTTCCATTTTCTTCTGTAGAAGTCTAGAGGGTCTTCATTTAGAGGTTGAGGATCTCGTTGGGGTTTCGATAGGATTGCTGGTGGGTTTATACTTTTCGTTTTGTTGTTGTATCTTCCTCGTGGGTTCCAGTAATTCATCTATAATATTTTTGGGTTAAGCATTCGGTTTCAATCGATATAGGTATTCATAAAATTTTTATTTTAATTCAAAGTTTTATCAGTTTCGCAAAACGGTTTTATAGTTCCAGACTATGACGAAATTTCTATTTATTACGGTAATTCGATAACATGGTGGAAAACTCTGTCAATGTAACACACTGTTTGCTAATAAGACGTACTTGTTGCAGGAAGAAAGTATTTGATATTCATCTTCTGTAACTTTTCCCAAATAAGTGGCAATTCATATGTGGATTCCAAAACTTCTAAAGGTCATCAAAAAAATTTTTAAATCTTTATACATATTCTCTTTGTTTTTTGTTTTTTGTTTGTTTGTTTTTTTTTTTGTTTGTTTGTTTTTTTTTTTTTTTTTTTTTTTTTTTTCAAATATACGTTTTATACACTTTTTACACTTTGAACTCTCAATTAATTACACCCAGGTTTCGTCTTGGTTGGCGAAACCTCCACTGTTTTCCGTTGGCGGTACTGGAATTACTGGCAGCAGTATCATTGGCGGTTTATTTCTCAATTGCATTACTTCCGTCCATAGCTCTGCTGATATTTCCACTTCATCAGCCAACAAACGTGCCAAATAATTTGAATTTTCCAATAGATTCTCTATCTTATTTTCACATTCTGTCAACATATCTTTTCTTACCACAATCTCTTCATGTGCCTTTTGAAATTTGGCTTTCCAGCAACGGGCTTGGTGGCAAACACATTGAACCTTATGTTCTAATTTTAACCGGTTTCTCTTTGCCATTTCTTTGTCTGCTAACCAACGTCGCCTCACATCCATATGCTCCTCCTCGTAAAATCGTTCGGCTTCTATCTCTTGTTTTTCGACTTGAAATCTCAATTTGTGCTTTTGGACGAATTCTTGCTCGTATTTACGCTTCCAGTTTCTCGCCTGTGCCTTTATGTGTTCTAGCACTTTCTTTTGTTGTTCTTCTACGGGTTCCGGCACTCTAGTCTTTAGCCTTTGACCTCTTGTTTTACTAAGCTCCAACTTGCATTTTTCCCATTTTTCGGTAATGGCTTTACAGCGATCTCTTTCGCTATCCCATTCCTGCTTGTAAAACTTTTCATCATGTGCTTCTTGCTGTTTGAGCTTTGTTTTCCATTGCCTTGCTTGTCTCTCTAGCTGCATTGATCTGCGTTGTTCTTGTAGGCTCACATCACGAATTCTATTGTAGCTTGTTGTCAACATTTCTTTTTCCTGCTTCCACTCGGCGAGCAATTGTTGTTGATTTTCTCGGATCCAGTGGTTCTGTGTTTCTAATTGTTCCACTCGGTCCTGCTTCTCTTGTAGTAATACGGCTAACTGGCGACGTCTTGCTTCTAGCCCGCAGATATAATCCTTCAGGTCATAAATTTCTTGCTCCAACTTTTCTTCCCTTGATTTGGCTGCTGCGATTTCTTGTTCAAAGGTCTCTTGGTCTATTTGTCTGTGCTTTTTTAGAGTTGCTTCTTTAACTTCAAGCTCTAGGCTTTTTACTTCAAGTTCTGTTTCTCTGGTTTCTAGTCCTAGGCTTTTCATTTCTATTTCTAGAGTTTTTCTATTCATCTCCTCTTCCTTGGCTTTGAACAATATTTCGTAGATCTTTATTGCCATCTTTTCTGCTCCTAGTTGGCGATATTGCTTTTCAATCTCGGCTTGTCGTTCATCTGAGTTTGTTTGGCTGGCTTTGTTATGGTTTTCTTTTCGATTATTCATTTTCTAAATTAGTTAATTTAACATTGATTATCGCACACGATTCTACTCTATGATATAATAATTCGACTTCTATACATTGATATGTTTATAGTTGTTTATTGGGTTTAATTTCTGGCAATATAATAATTATAGTTTTTTTTTTTTTTTTTTTTTTTTTTACAATAGGTACCATTCACATACAATTTACAATTTATATACAAGGTTTTATGGTCCTCTAAGGGCTACTTTCTATAGATTCATACTCTTCCTCAAGCACAGGAGGATTTTCCATTCGATCGTACCACGCTAGAATTTCATTTGTTTTGTTCTCTTCTCAATCTCCTTATTTCTAACGCTTGCCATTGACTTTGTCTGGTGACTAGATCTCGTTGCGTCTCTAATTCCGCAATTCTTTGTTGCTGTTGTTCAATTATGGTTACATATATCATACTTCGGTTTGTGATCTCGGTTAACATTGTTAGGGATTGTGTCCATTGTTCCCTGGACAGGTTTGCTACGCGCGCTAAAAAGTCGCACTGATCTCTCCATAAGGGTTCTGCTGATGTTTCATTTGGGCTGCTGCTTGAATTTGGTTGTAATTGGGGTGGAAATTCTGGTTGCGGTTGTGCTGTTCTCATAATGGTTTCGACGAATGGTCGTACTTCGGCTTGACGTCGGTGGTTTCCTCTAGATAGATCCATTTCTGAAGATTTTTAATTAAGATAATATTGATTTCAACTTTTTAAACTTTATACATCAAGGTTCATTTTTTCGTCTTCACAATATATAATATATACTTTTATCTCATTATACAATACTACTTTTATATAATATACACTATTTACACGGTCTCATCTTCTCGTTACACAAACGTTTCTTGGGGTCTTATACGCAATTGTCGTATGCCCCCATATTTCTCATTAGTAAGTTTATATACATCAATTTCACTAGGCCATCCTTGTGAGGCTTCTATTATGGGTAACTCTTTCATCCACAATCCACTTGAATATTGGCTTTGACTGGCTACTTCGTCATATTCATTTGTTTCTTCGGTCTCTGAACGTTCTAACGTGATATCATATTCAAATTTTTCTACCACTGGCCATTTTCTTCGTTTTCTTGGTTTTGGTTTGCATTTTTTAATGACTTTCCACTGCTGAATTAATATTAGTGTCATTATGATGCTTACTACCGTTAAAGTTATCCATATCATTTTGATTGCGATTTTTGCTTCGTCTGTTTTCGCTGATTTCGTTGATTCCGTTATAGTTGTGGTTTCAGTTCTGATCTGAGCTTTTCTGAATGCTTTGCGAAGTTGATGGGCTTCCTCCATTGAAATATGTCCGTCATTTCCGTTAATGTTCATCTTTGCTCGATTTGTTGCCGTTTCAATTGTTGTTATTCTCGTTTTATTTCGGGTTAGGTGTTCCGGTAATATTATTGATTGTTTATACCTAGTCACTATTTGACATATTGGTCGGTTTCGCTTTTCTTTATACACGCATACTCGATAGATTCCATCTTTCTCTCTTGTTAACAATTGGTGTTGTAGATACATTTCATCCCGTATTTTCCGGCATTCGGTTTTAGCTTTCCGACTCTTCTCTTCTCTTTCATCTCTAATGCATACTTTAGTGATTCGTCCTCCGAATAGACTTCGAATCATAATTACATCATATTTTTCCTGATCTGGCACTACCATTATTAGCACCTCTTTTCTGGAATCCCTTATTCTAGACAAGTTGGGATCTTGTCCTGTTTGTGCTTCTGCTTTCTGGATATAGCTTTCTGAGCCTTTGATAGTAGTTTCTCTGGATTTTCTGGTCGAGTTGGTTTGATTTCTGGGGTTTTCTTTTCCTTTAAGCGTTTTCACTGCTACACATACCACATTTCCTTTATTCCCTGCACATATCACGTGCATTGAATTTTCTACTAGATTACCCCATAAATATGGTTGTTTCTTCTTTAATCGCATTGATACGCATGTAGTTTCAATATTTCTCATGCATATTTGATCTACTCCTCTATCACCGTTACTGTTCATAAGTACATGATTGATTCCTGGTATAACTTGAAATCGTACTCCTTTTGTTACTGCCATAATATCTCTACAAATGTTATCTTTTATTTCGCATGATGCTTGTTCTCTTTCCTGAATGGTAAATTGATCATCGTTGTCCATAGTAGTGAAGTTGCAACTAATTCCCGAGTTTTCTGTTAGACGAATACATATTCCTTCTTTATTGTTCATCATTTTCAGAATAAACGCTTCGATTTCTCTTTTGACGCTTCCTTTAATACTCCAGTCTGCTTGTGCAACAGTTTTGATTATTTTTGGTATATTTGCTCTGCTCAATGTTTTGGTTGGTTCACATATCATGCCGTTTACGTTTTCTACACAAATTAGATAATTCATATTTTCAGCTAAATCATCCCATTGATATTGCTGGTTTTTGTTTAGTCTCACTTTTCTACATTCCTTTTCATTATCAATACAAATTTGGTGGATTTGCTCGTTTCCTATATTCGTTATTTTTATTGCATCCACACTTGTTTCCACTTGAATTTTTAATTTGTGTTTCTGTTGCGTTGCAGGAGTTGTGTTGATCACGTTTTCTCCGTTCTTTCTTATTCCACATTTGTAGCTCTTTATGCCCATTATACAGATTTTGTATGTTGAATTTCTGGTTGTATCCTCGAATACGTAAGTTTGATTCTGTTTCAAATTCCATGTTTCACAATGGTAGGTTATCCGTTCTGAGGTAATACAGATCATATTAATTTGTTGTTTTCCCGTATTCGTAATTATGATTTGAGTTTCTTTAACTTCGATGGTCATTTCCAATTTCTCATTAGGGAATTCTTTTGTTTCCGTTAAATTGATTGACGTAATTAATATTAATAATCTTTGTAGTAGGGTCTGTCGATTTTGATTCTTTTGTAGTTTTACCGTCTGTTTTTCATCTTTTATAATTTCGGTTGGTTTCTGCTTCTCAGTTTCATTAGAATCTGATTGTGGTTCCTTCCCACTGGATAATTCTGGGTCTTGTTTCTCATTATCTTTGGTGTCTCCTTGATCATCTTTATCATCTTTATTCATTTTCATCGTTATTTCCATCATCCGGGGTGTTCTTGAAATGTCGTCCTCGACATTTATTAATCTGATAATTTCGTCATATTTTTCGATAATATCTTTTTTGTCCTCCTCGATCTCTTCTAGTTCGACTTTCCATCCGAATGAATTTTCTTGTTTTCTTTGCCAATTTCGAACTTGAGTTTCTAATTCTTCTTTTCCCGATCCAATTCTTTCTGATTCGTTTTCATTGTCGGTGAATTTTATCTCTTTTCTTTTTAGAAGTGCTTTTATGGTTTTTGGTAAATTACGATTAGTTTTGATTGCTTTTTGTAAAAATATATTCTCATGCTCCTCGAATTCGTTTACATTTAATATTTTGGTTTTACAACGCCCTGTTGTCCATTTTACTAATGAGGCTGCTGCTTGATCATGACCTCTAATTATTGCATCCTCCATTACGTATCTATTTGGCCACAATACATTTAAATCCTCTTTTGTTGCATTGACCATTATAAATTCCATCGCCATAGCTTTTCTTGACTTCGCGGCATACGTAAGGACTGTCCATCCTTTGTTATCTTTTCGTTCAATATGAACCTGTTCTCATTAATTCTCTTAGCACTTCTGTAGTTGCATCGGCTGCTGCTGCAATCATTAACGGTGTTTGACCTCTCGAATTTTTCAGATTCGTGTGTTGTCCGCATTTTTCCATTGATTTAATTATTTCTAGTGATCGCACTTCATTTTCGGCTAATAAACTGTGATGTAATGGTACGTTGCCATCTGAATCTGTGCAAGTAGATAATACCGGCATTCTCTCCATAATTGTAGTCATTTTTGCTTGATCTAACTTTTCTTTGGCATAATCTCTCATCATTGATGTAATTCCGCCCAATATTTCGAGAAAGCTTCTGTCTTTTGTCCATTCTGGCATTATTTCTTTGGTTATTTCTACGATTAGATTCATTCTTGCGACATGTTCCATTTTTACATCGTCGGCTTTAGTTTTTGGGGTAAGATCCGATTCCTCGTTTATTACTTGTCTCAGCATACATATTTGCCTTGTTTGCGATCTCGTCATAATTTTCCTTGTTTCTGGTTTAACTGTTGCTGTTTTCGCTACAGCTTTGCATCGATTTACATTTACATAGATTGGTCTTACTAGCGGATTATTAACTAATTTCACTCTTACATTATTTTCATTAGTATAGATGATTTCATAGGGGCCTTTTCCAGTTCTGCGCAACTTTTTTGCCGTTCCTGGTATGATTTCTGGTGTTTCGATTATCACCCAATCTCCGATTTTAAATTGATGTTCTTGCACGTTTCTCTGTTTGTCGTGTAACTCTTTATAACTTTCTTGGTTAAAACGAATATTCATCCCCGGCAGTTTTCCATATTTCTTGCATTCTTTCTTTAAATTTAGTAACATAATCATCAATTTCCATGTATTGCGAGACTGGTGGTTGGTATTCTAGATCCATTGGCATATTGCACTCTCTTCCATACAAAGTTTGAACGGACTCATCTTTGTTGCTGAATGAATTGACATTCGGTAGGCCATTAAACATAAATTTATATATTCATCCCAATCTCTCTGGTGCTTGCTCACATAATTTGAGATCATTTCGATTAATATCCCATTGAATCTTTCGGTTTGTCCGTTTGTTTGTGGATGATATGGTGAGGTTCTCAGTTTAGCGATTCGGAAGTAATTTGTCACTTCGCTTAGTATCTCACTCATAAAATTGGTTCCTTGATCGGTTAAAATTTGCTTTGGTGTACCATATCGACAACATATTTCCTCTACTAAGATTTTGGCAATCGTTTTTGCCTTCTGATCCGGCATTGCAAATGCTTCTGGAAATTTTGTTAAGTAATCAGTTATTACCAATATATACACATTTCCTTTATCTGATTCTGGTAGTGGACCTACTACGTCCATTGCTATCATTGTCATTGGTTCTGGTGGTATTGGCATCGGTTTTAATGGTGCTTTCATCTTATTTCCTGTGCTCTTTCGAGTGGCACATATTAAACAATTTTTTATCCAGTCTTTCACGTCGTCTGTCATATTTGGCCAATAGTATTTTTGTTTCAGTCTGGCTTCCGTCTTTTTGGCTGACATATGTCCGCCCAATTTTCCATCATGATATTGTATCAAAATCTCTTTTCGTCTACTTTCTGGTAAGCACATCAATCTTTTGTCTCCGTCCATTACCATCAACCATTCCTTTTCGATCGTATATCGGTGTCGGTTTTTCTCCATATGCTCTTTCAATTGGTTTGATTTTTCGAAGATGTTCATGTCGTTTGAATCTAAATATTCGATTATTAACTTTAACTCACTATCTTTTCTTTGCTCTTGTTTCAGTTGAGTAAAATCAATGTCTTCTGCAATTATCATACATATACGTCTCACGTCATTGTCCATTAATTCCTCGAACACAAATCTCGACATACAATCTGCATTTGCATTAGCTTTTCCGGCTTTGAATTTTATATACGGTGAATACTCTTGAAGTTGCATTGCCCATCTCATTAATCGGCTTGATGCTTCTTTGTGCTGGCCTAGCCATACCAAAGGTTGGTGATCAGTTGTGATTATTATTTCATGTCCCCATAGCAAGTATTTGAAATGTTTGATCGCTAAAATTATTGCCAAGGCTTCTCTTTCCGTAACTGAATAATTCCTTTCGTGCTTTTTGAACGTTCTACTATAATATCCGATTGCTCTTTCTCGGTTTTCCTCGTCCCATTGGCCTAATACTGCTCCGGCTGCATAACCACTTGCATCTGTTGCTAATAGAAATGGTTTATTAAAGTTTGGATGAATCAATATTGGAGATGATATTAGTTTATCTCTCAGCGTTTCGAATGCAACTTGCTGCTCGTTTTCCCATACAAAAGATGTATCCTTTTTCACTAATTCTTGGATTGGTTTTGCAATCCCTGCATAATTTTTAATGAACTTACGATAGTATCCACATAAGCCTAAAAATTCTTGAACTTGTGTCACTGTTTTTGGTATTGGACAATCTTTTATTTTCTCTATATTCCTTGGATCAGGTTGTTTGCCTTTAGCTGATTACGATATGGCCTAAAAATGTAACTTTCTCTTTGGCCCAATCACATTTTGAAGGCTTCAGTTTTAACTTCCATTGCCGTAATCTGACGAATACGTTTCTAATATCTTTTAAATGCTGTTCGAATGTGTCTGAATATATTAGTAAATCATCAATGTACACCATACATTGTTTTATTCCATGCGTTACGAAATTCATGCATCTCTGGAATGAGGCGGGTGCATTTGTTAGTCCAAATGGCATCTTTTTAAACTGGTATAGGTCTTTTCCGATTGTAAACGCTGTTTTCTCTCGATCTTCCTCTTTTACTTTGATTTGCCAGTATCCACTTTTCAAATCCAGTGATGTAAAATATGCTGCTCCATGCAACATTTGTAACATTTCATTTATATCTGGTAATGGATAAGTATCTCTTTTCGTGACTGCGTTTAATCGTCTATAGTCAATACAAAATCGTTGCGTACCGTCTTTCTTTTCACCATTACCACAGGAATTGCCAGGGTGAACAACTCCGGTTTCTATACTTCCAGCATCTACATCTTTTGCATCTTATTCTGTCTACGGATTTGAGGCTTCTGCTAGTCTATACGCCTCAGTGTAATTGGTGTGTCGTCTGTCATATGTGGATAACGTGTTGAGTTTACATCATTTTCCCAAATCTAAATCGGATGCTGCAAAATATCTTTAACGTCGATTAATAGTGTTTCCAATTTTCTCTTTTTCATTTTTCATTTTAACAAACTCACTATCATTGTCCACATCTTCTTTTTCACTCGGGTCTGATCGCTTTTAAACTGTAACTCAATTTCCATCATTGGTGGTTTAGTCTAATCTTTCGTTTTCATCAGATCTATCTTTTTCCTCTTCGATCAAAGATTAGTACATTTAATCGGAATTTTCGTGTCGTTATTATATATTTACAAATTTCTCTTGCGCAAAGGTAACTCTTTTGGCGTTATCCTCGAATTTCTGATTCGGTTCGAGATATCATATCTCCCTTTCGCTTCATCATTGACTGTTGACATAACAAATCATTTGATGTCTGCCAGTATGTTTATTTTTCTCCGGACATGCTAACTTTGGATCTCTTGGTACATATCTGTCCAGTTTTATCTTTTAATTTCATTGTTCCTAAATCGTATTACTATCTCTTTTAGTAAGTGCAGGCATTTATGTCGGGCCAATTTAAAGCATGGTGCATTTAAGTTTTCTTTTGATTACCGCCAGATAGGTTGATATTTTTACATCTTTTTATTCAATCTGATGACCACCACTTTCCCAATTACGTCGATTGATTCTTGGCTAATGTTATTACATCCACTGTGTTCCTCATTACATTCGGCCATAATCTTGCTTACGGTAGATATTCATATTTTGATTGCTGAATGTTTGCGCCTGATGTTCGGACCCATTGTCTTCATTTCCGCGATTTCACTTCACTCTTTATGATTGTTAACGAGTGCCAGCAGGAGTTCTAAGACTGCAATGTTCTCGTTTCGATTCATTATCTTCCAAGTCTTTGCGCTCTTCGATTCGATTACTGGTTCGATGTCTCTCCAAATTCGGTTCGAATACTAACTGGATATACGTTTGGTATCATTCTTGTACCCTATCCGCGGTCTTCTCTTTATGGTTCCTGGTCTTTGTGAGCTTTTCATTAGTTACTGATGGTATTATTTTTGTTTCATTGACCTCGATTTCCAATTTCCAACGTCGGTGCCGGTACTTTATTCCATAGTTACTCTACCTCCTTGATTATCGTCCATATCATTGCTGTCTTTTCATTCGTTATTGTTTAGTTTCGTCATTATATCCATCTATTGCCATTCGCCTCGTTTTCTCTCTTTGGCTTGATTTTTCTCTGTTTCCATCTTTTCATCAATAATTTGTCGAATTTTCGGTCGACTTCGCTCATCGGTTCCTATTCTTTTTGATAGGAATTTCCATATTAATTTCTTGATTCTGTGTAATATCCTTTGAATGTCCATTGGGGACATCGTTTGCCTTAGAACGGTAAAAATTCCTCGGATTGCCATTTTCCAGCTTACCTTCTCTCACCCGTTCTCGTATCGCTCACAATATTCAAAGCAGCCAAATGCGTCAAATATCTCCGTACTATTTTGAATTATGGAAGTATTACTCCTATATTCCTGATATTGCCCAATATCTTACGAAATCGTCCCCACATTGGCCTTTCATCATACTTGGATGCTCGCATGTTTAAATGTTTCTGGAGATAGCCAATAATTCGTAATTCGGACTTCCCGTAATTTGTTCCGCTGCAATTGTACAGTTTTGATAAGATTTGCTCTGTATATAAGCTGGAAAAAGGATACTTTGCTCTCGCTTGATTCTAAATCTATTTATTGGTAACAATCCATTCTTCGATACGTCGACAGGTTTGATTTCTAGTCTGAGGGTTCATTCTGTTAACCGAATTTCTTGGTTGCTAATGTCGGTGATTTTAGGAGATATTATCCATCGTCGTCTTCTCTTCAAATAACGGTCCATATACATTACTACAATTGAATTAAATTTTGGATAAATTCTTATGGATTCATTGATTTCTGGTGACAGGTGACAAATCTAATCTCCTTTGTGCACTATTTCTAATCTCGTTTGCACATTTACTTCTTGGTTTCGATGATTTTTTCTGGTGTCCCGCCGTTGTTTTCTCACATTGATACGTAACATCGCTTCTCCCACTATTCTTCCAAAGTGACTTCTTGGTAGAGGTAAAAACGGAATCGCTCTTATCTGGATTTTGTTATTGACATAGCTAATTTCGTTCTCATCATTTCCCTGTGTTTAACGCCACGTCGTTCTGTAATAATCATGCACTAAACTTTTCTATTATGTTTAATCCACGATGAAAGAAATCCTTTTATTATTGGCATATAAATATAATTTTATCTCTTTATCTACTAACTTCTTCTTGCGTTCGGTATGGTTTTCCTGTGACAGGAATTGCACTTTGTAGTCTTGTACTAACTTACATCTCGTCGCATTTTGTGACTGTGGTTTTTTTATTGAATCTCTTTCCACATCGTTATTCTTTTGGGATACCACCACTACTTTGGGGTGTCCTCTGATTTAGCTTTGAAGTTATTATTCGTCTTGAATTTTTCGAGTTTGCAATCCGTTCTCTCATAGCTTCTCCTTCATTGCTCTCTTCCAGGTTCTCGATACACTTTTCCTTGGATTTCCTACGGAAAATTGCTGTTTTTAATAATGTTAGTCGGCATTCCTTATGGCTGCGTTATATGTCACGTTTGATTCCGTATACATGATCTATCGATGCAGGACAACTTGGTATTTTTATGGCTGAAGTATCGGATCGAAATATCCTTAGATATTGTTCCATTTCGTTTGATAGCTTTCAATCACTCTACTCCTTTAACCAGTTCGCCATAGTAACGTTATTCTCCCTCCTTTGACATGATTCCATCTGATACTATCCGTCCAGTGTATTATACTCTCGTAGTTTTTATCCTTTCCGGCTTCTGCTTTGCTATTTCGATTTTGTTATTAAGTACGATTTTTTACCAATTTTTGAAATCCACCCGCACTGCTTTCGCGTTAATGTTACCACTGACGATTCGGTTCTGGTTTCAATGATTGATGTATATAATTACTGTCTCACAATAATATGCAAATATTTCTTTCTGGTACTTGTACATTCCTTTAGTTATTTGCTTTTGATAAATCAGGCTTCTTGATAGACGTTATATGATACATCTGTTGCATCGTCTTCAATTTTCTGGATTTTGCCGCTTCTACCTCTTCCGTGTACTTTTATGCAATAATCTCTGACCCATCTTTATATCCTCACAATCGTAAACTAAAATGATTCTGGCATCCTCTGATAACATCATCCAAATTTATTACTGTTTGTTCATATGCGTTTACTCCCCTTCTGCTTGTCTCGGATCATTTATATTGATCGTTCCTTCAACTTTCATGTTAACAATTTCTCGTAGTTTTGCTTGCATCGTTCCGTTCTGATCACTATTTACTTGCTGTATTGATAAATAGTTTCCATACTTGCGTTAATACGACGGCTCTATTAATTTCTAATTATATCGGTGATTCGTAATACGTGTCCATCTTGCGTTATATTCGCGCATTCGTTTTTATCAGTCTCGATCATGTTATAATCTCGCGCTAGATAGGCAATTACCCTTACCTATATCGCTAGGATCTTCTGATCTTTTTACTAATTGTTCCACCAATTGTTATCATTTCTGGGACATTTCGTTAAAGTTCAGTTTTCTCACTTTATTATCGGTTGATTTTTTGTTAATTATTGGCCTCAAGAGTTGTCCTCTATTGTTTCCGCTTTTCTGCTGGATCGTTTGTGTCTCCTCACACTCTTTTTATTTTCTGGATTAGCCAAAGCTAGTAGATCCGATACCAATTCATTTCCACTGCGTTCCTTAGTTTCTCTCATTGGCATTCTGCGCTGCACTTCGCTTTTGCACTTTGAGTTTCTACCAGTTTTTATTTTTGTACTTCCGTTTCTGTAATTTCGTCTTGATTTTGGTTGGGTTCTATTCAGGGTTGTTTTGCTGCTCTCGATTTATTATCCATCTTGTTCCGGCCTCTTTTCGATCCTGGTTGTCTGTTAGCTAGTTCTTTTCGATTCGTAGCTCCTTCTATCACGCTACTCCAATTACTCCATTCGTCCGTAGTGGGCCTATCTTGCTAATGCTTGTCGTACGTTTTCCATATCCGTTTCTGCTTCTGTTAGTCTCAGCCTGTTTCTCTCTGTGCCCAAGTAAATCCTTTCGTTCATCGTTGTCTGTGATCAGTGTTCAGTATTGGTTGCGAATAAATCGCCCGAATTTTGGTTCGTGTTTTCCTGTGCGTTCATATCTCCGATCGGTTATTACATCGTTCGTCTTCGACTGATTTCGATTCTCACTTCCTCTCTCCCCATCTGAGTTTCTAGACTGTCTCTTTTTCTTCGCTGATTGTATGATGATTCCGTTTTCGCGCTTTTCTTTGCATTAGTTTCTGACCTGCATTTTATTAACAGTTAATATTTACTTATTCTCGCTTGCGATTGGGAGTGACTCCGATTTCCAACTTCGTCATCTAAATCTCTTTCAATTGCAACTATGAAAAAGTTAATTCGTACTTTATTTTAGCTTCTTATCTTCTTTTGATCTCGTGTTGTGACATTGCTCTCTCTCCTCGATATAATCATATAGTACTAGAAGGCTCCACCTCTGCAATCTTCTAATCTCGATATTTTTCGGGCTTTCCCTCATGCCCATTCCATATGCTTAGACTCGAATAATCCATCGAATGTTTCAGGTACCAAGATAAATTCGTCGAATCCCAATTTCTTTAACCCAGTGTACTCCAACTTCTCAATCGTTTACCATGAATCTATTATCTCCTTTGCTAGTCAAGCGTGCTCGTCTGGTTGATTTTTAGCATCCGGTTCTCAAGAATAGCTTTATTCCCTGCATTTTGCGTCTCGCTTGTGCAGTAATTCATTCGATAAATCATCCATATCCGTTGGTAGACTATTTGATTCCTGGGAATTCGTTTCTCTAAACACCGCAATTTCTTGGTAAAGTCTAACATTTTCGTTTTCTTTCATGTTTATTGGTTTCTCTTCCACTTTCGAGTGCTGGTTAATATCGTTATTTTTACATAAATATCGAGCATGTTCGCCCTCGCTTACCCTGATTTTCTTGATCGATCAATTTCGGGTTGATCCTGATGCGATATTTTCATGTACTTTTCCCGGGTTTTCTGGTAGCATGTGCTTCGTTTATCGGTCTATATGTTCTGTCACGGTGAATCTTTCCCGTTGTCCAGAGTTGCCGTTTAACAAATGAGTTACCTTTTTGACTAAATGGCCACGATAATTTACTGTCATTCTCATTCCTTTTGTCAAATAATGAAAAATATCTCCGACAATGAGTGTCTTTTTACCCACTCACCGTCTCCATTTGGATACACTTTCATTTTTAGTCCGTAACCTTACGGTCTCGCTCACCCCTAGAATCTTTGGATTGAAATACTTGTTACTTTCCCTTCCTTTGGCTGCCTTTACTTTCTCAATGCCAATCTGTTAACTTTTCCACTTTGATCGGTCCGTAGCCCACCTCTCTCCTCTGGTAATTGTTCCTTCTTCTTCTCGGCCTACGCCATCTAGCTTACGCCTCCATCATAGAAAGCAGCTTTTTCCTCTACACAGCTCATCCTGGATCTCTTCTCAACCAACTTCCGACTATCTCGCTTGGAAATATTTCGGTCCATTTTGGTATACATCTTGTTTAAATCCCAACGAGCTAATTCCCTCTCCCATTGTTTTTTATCCAGGCCGTTGCGTTCTACACACTCTCGATCGTTTAGAATAGTATTTTCCCGGGACTTATACCTCCTCGTCTCTCTTCTCACAGTTGATATATTTCTACATATTCGATCCATTTACTTTCAATTTAGTTTGGAATTTTATTATTTTTTCGTTCTCTGGCTCTCTCTTTGTTTGATTCCATCATTGGCCTCGTCCATCGATATGACTTTTATTGTTTGTCCATCATCCATAATTCCTAGGCTGCTCCAGTTGGTAGTCTTGATCGCTCTTCCGTCAAAAAAACTTCTCATTACTTACATTATATCACCATCTCCATCATTCCGTCATCACTCGTTTTCTTCACTTCCTAATCAATTTGTCTGACTCCTCTATATCTTTTGCTTACAATCATCTCCCACATTTACAATCTGGGTTTCCCTACTTCGATCAATTTGTCTTATCACCATTACGGTAACTTTACCTCCATTCGTATGGGTGTTACTGTTCCTCTCAGCGCTCTCTGATATTTCGCCATATGGCTTTCGCTTTCAGTTCACCTGCTCTCGTTGCATCCCGTTAGCGTCTCATCTCGTATCTCTCACACTTTCCACGAACTCGTCTTCTCACGAGATACGGCCTTCTGGTATTTTATTCGTCGATAAATTTTCTCGTTTTGGTTGACTGCCTAGTTTAACCATATCATTGATTCCTTCTCTCATAAGGTTCTTTCGCATCCTACTGTTAATGTCGTTTATTTCATTTTTCGGAATATCAATTTAATATCCTTTAGGGTTTCTGTCTAACTTGTTTTCTGTCGATTCCTTTCAAGTGATAAATCATTGACCTATCCGTTTCTCGGCCATCATTTTCACTCTACAAAAATGCCCTCTGTCTCTGATTTTCCAGCCATCTATATTATCAATTGTTCCTTTTCGTCCGTCCCATTTTCTTGTACCCCATTGGCTACAATTCATCCAGTATTTGTTCCTGTATTGGACAATATTTGCATCGGACCTTTCCGGCCTGTCTGATTCTGATCTGATATTTTTCCGCTTCTCTTTTCTTGAGTGTACTCTTTATCTTCTATGCAATTGACAATTTTCCAAATCTGCTGTTAACGCCTTCTTTTCAGCTTGCATACGCTGATCGCTACTCAATTTGTAAACTTTCTCTCGAATGTTATTTCTCAATAAACTTGCTTTATTGCCATTCATTCGTAGTATATTTCATTATCTTCAGCAATAATTCCATTCACCTCGTTTATTTCATAAATTTGACCTCAAGATCATCTTCGTCCGGCTGTTGGTGGAGTTTTATTCGGCTGATATTATCACATGGATGGAATAAATTTCTCCTCCCAGACTGCTATTTCAACTTATTTGTACTTCTGATCCGTTTGTCCGTCTTTTATTGTTCAGATAAATTTTTAGTATTTTTGTTGGCTTCTCATGTTTATCGAACTTACACATCTTTTAGTTGTGGTCCCATCTCTTTTCTAATTTGTTGTTTGACTTGTTTAATCTGTCAGTGTTTCGTTTTCTCGTCGATTCTTCTCTTCTATCTGTCAGGTAGGTATCTTTGCGATTCGCATTTTGTAGCCCTGCTTTCTTGAGGGTGTTTGCTATGTTCGTCTCGTCGTTTCTGAATTTGCCTCACATTCCTTCATTTGAATTTCTTTTGGATTTCTCGTTCTTTTCTCTTTTCTCTTGATACAATTCTCTGGATTCGTTTTTATTTTCTTCTTCACTAGTCCAATGTTATTCGTTTCAATTTTATTATTATTTCTCCGGGAATAGTCTGCGTTAACACTCGTTTCGTCCGACGCTTGTTCACAACACACTGTCCGCAGTGGCATATTCGCTTTCATCTTACTGCTCTTCATCATATTTTATACGTTTGTAGTCCGTCGGCGTTCCATCGCTTGGATTCTTTCTTGCCCTCTTCATCTGTCAGTCGTTGCATTCTTACTTCTCTGTTGTTCTTGATTGATTTACATTTTGCTCTCTCGAACATCTTCGTTTTCCTGCAGCATGTTTATACGTTGTTGGCTTTGCATTTACCGCATTTCATTTTTGCTTCTACTTCGCTTTCGCAATCGCTTCCACTTCTTGCACTCAAAGTTGACTTTGTACGTTTGTTATTTGTTGGTTTGGTCAAGGGTGGATTTGATTGCATTCGATCGTGGGCAGGTCTCTCGACAGTGCGCCTACTTTGAGCTATACTGTGAAACAATTACCTTCTACGCGTTCGCCATTAACTACGATTCCTTGCCGTAATCCTCTGTTATTGCCGTTTCGTGTCATCTGACATTCCGCTTCCGACATTCCTTGCAGTTACCTCCTCGTGTGGCATCTTCTTGCCGCATCTTATGACATGTCTTTTTCTGCTTTGAACACTCACTACTTGGTGACAAAATCTTGCAATTCATCGCATATCGGTTTCGTTGTTTCCATTGTATTAATCCTCGAAAATTCTCTACGTGATTCAACTTCCTTTCATCTTTCATCTGGATTTCTATCGGGTGGGGCCTTGAAACATTCGTTGTGCCTTGGAATATATGATTCCACTTGTTGGTGTTGCCCTTCGTTATCCTGACTGTTGTCGATTCCACTGCTTGACGTTGTTGTAAAAGCTTCCTGCTGTCATTGCTGCCAACTCTGTAGTTGCTGGTAGTCGGAATGTTTCACATATATTGGCATTTTCAAGTGCTTTGTCTACTTTGTTTTGCGGTGCTTGGAATCCCACGCCCGTCTCACATTCCTCATGTTTAATCCTTTTATGAAACTGGACGATCTTTTCCTCTGGCTCACTTTTCCGTCGCACAAGGCTTCCTTCTTCGCTAATCGCTTAATCTCACACGCAATATAAACATTTGATTCGTTTTGTTTTTCGTTATTCGGTCTGTAAAAATTCTACCGTTTTTCGGTAGCCTCTTTCGCCGATTTCCGACATGTGTTTAATTAGAAAGTCTTTTAATCTCGCTTCCAGTTTCTAGTTTCCTTGGGTCTGTTTGGCTTCTAAATATACATCTTGGCACTCCTGTTAAATCGTGGCAGTCTCTTCTATTCGCTATTGTCTGGCAATCGACATATTGTCGTCTATACTTCCGAATCTCTTCTTCACTAATAACGTTGTAATTCTCGATACTCTCATCAATGGTCGCCTCGAAATTTTTCTCTAAACTCCCGATACTCCGATTCCTTTCGCGCCTGTTCGTTGATGTTCCATTTCATTAGATATACGGTGTGTCCTTCGTCCTCCGCGTTCTTTGGTTAGTGTGACTTTGGATTCTCTAAAATACTAGTTCTCCTCTTGGCTCTGTATTTTCTGTCGCTGTCCTCGTTATTCTGATGGATGGTCTAGAATATCTCAAGTATTAGACTGTTTCCTCGTCTTTCCTGATTCCCGGTTTATTATTGTTTCGACTGATTCTGGTTTCTTTGACGGTCTCTTTGAATAACTTCTCGATCTTTTTGCGGGTTGGTGTCTCTACTGTTTCTAAAAACTGGGGTCTTTTTCTTGATATTGCTGGTCTTGACTTCTGCGTTTTTCGTGTATATTCTTATCAATTTTGATCGGTTTGATTATTCTTTATCTCTTTACATTCTATGGGGTTATTTGAAAATATGTTTTTGATGCTTTATTGCTTGGTATTTCGTAATCGTTTGTATTCTACTTTCGTGATTGTTTGCTTCGTGAT